>OX453089.1:41748877-41835920 GCA_949708635.1 Hirtodrosophila cameraria
TCTGCATACCAATTTTCCGGAAAATTCACATTCCCGGGTGGAAAGTGGGTGGTAAATAGGGCGAAAGTTGAGGTTTTACGCGATTTGCTTCAAACTCATTTTCAAAGATCAATATGAAAATTCATTTAAAACTGCATACCAACTTTCCGGAAAATTCACATTCCCGGGTGGAAAGTGGGTGGTTACCAGGGCGAAAGTTGAGTTCTTACGCGATTTGTTCCAAACTCATTTCCAAAGATCAATATGAAATTTCATTTAAATCTGCATACCAATTTTCCGGAAAATTCACATTCCCGGGTGGAAAGTGGGTGGTAAATAGGGCGAAAGTTGAGGTTTTACGCGATTTGCTTCAAACTCATTTTCAAAGATCAATATGAAAATTCATTTAAAACTGCATACCAACTTTCCGGAAAATTCACATTCCCGGGTGGAAAGTGGGTTGTAAAAAGGCCAAAGTTGAGTTCTTATGCGATTTGTTCCAAACTCATTTCCGAAGATCTATATGAAAATTCATTTAAAACTGCCTACCAATTTTCCGGAAAATTCACATTTCCGGCTGGAAAGTGGGTGGCGAAAATGCCAAAGTTGAGTTTTTGTGCAACTTGCTTCAAACTCATTTTCACAGTTAATGAAAATTCATAAAAAACTGAATACCAATTTTCCGGAAAATTCACATTCCCGGATGGAAAGTGAATGGTAAAAAGGAGAAAGTTGAGTTCTTATGCGATTTGCTTCAAATTCATTATCAAAGATCTATATGAAAATTCATTTAAAACTGCATACCAACTTTCCGGAAAATTCACATTCCCGGGTGGAAAGTGGGTTGTAAAAAGGCCAAAGTTGAGTTCTTATGCGATTTGTTCCAAACTCATTTCCAAAGATCTATATGAAAATTCATTTAAAACTGCATACCAATTGTCCGGAAAATTCACATTTCCGGGTGGAAAGTGGGTGGCGAAAATGCCAAAGTTGAGTTTTTTTGCAACTTGCTTCAAACTCATTTTCACAGTTAATGAAAATTCATAAAAAACTGAATACCAATTTTCCGGAAAATTCACATTCCCGGGTGGAAAGTGGGTGGTAAATAGGGCGAAAGTTGAGTTCTTATGCGATTTGCTTCAAACTCATTTTCAAAGATCAATATGAAAATTCATTTAAAACTGCATACCAATTTTACGGAAAATTCACATTCCCGGGTGGAAAGTGGGTGGTTACCAGGGCGAAAGTTGAGTTTTTATGCGATTTGCTTTAAACTCATTTTCAAAGATCAATATGAAAATTCATTAAAAATTGCATACCAATTTTCCGGAAAATTCACATTCCCCTGTGGAAAGTAGGTAAATAGCCCAAAGTTAAGGCTATGTGCGATTTGCTTTAAATTAATTGCAAAGATCAATATGAATATTCATCAAAAACTGCATACCAATTTTCCGGAAAATTCACATTCCCGGGTGGAAAGTGGGTGGTTACCAGGGCGAAAGTTGAGTTCTTACGCGATTTGTTCCAAACTCATTTCCAAAGATCAATATGAAATTTCATTTAAATCTGCATACCAATTTTCCGGAAAATTCACATTCCCGGGTGGAAAGTGGGTGGTAAATAGGGCGAAAGTTGAGGTTTTACGCGATTTGCTTCAAACTCATTTTCAAAGATCAATATGAAAATTCATTTAAAACTGCATACCACTTTTCCGGAAAATTCACATTCCCGGGTGAAAAGTGGGTGGTAAGCGGGGCGCAAGTTCAGTTCTTATGCGATTTGTTCCAAACTCATTTCCAAAGATTAATATGAAAATTTTCAAAAACTGCACACCAATTTTCCGGAAAATTCATATTCCCGGGTGGAAAGCGGGTGGTAAATAGGGCGAAAGTTGAGTTCTTATGCGATTTGCTTCAAACTCATTTTCAGTGATCGATATGAAAATTCATTTAAAACTGCATACCAATTTTCCGGAAAATTCTTATTTTCGGGTGGAAAGTGGGTGGTAAAAAGGCTTAAGTTGAGTTCTTATGCGATTTGCTTCAAACTCATATTCACAGATCAATATGAAAATTCATTAAAAGCTGCATACCAATTTTCCGGAAAATTCACATTCCCGGGTGGAAAGTGGGTGGTAAAAAGGAGAAAGTTGAGTTTTTATGCTATTTGATTCAAACTCATTATCAGGGATCGATATGAAAATTCATTTAAAACTGCATACCAATTTTCCAGAAAATTCACATTTCCGGGTGGAAAGTGGGTGGTAAAAAGGAGAAAGTTGAGTTTTTATGCTATTTGATTCAAACTCATTATCAAAGATCTATATGAAAATTCATTTAAAACTGCATACCAATTTTAAAGAAAATTCACATTCACGGGTGTAAAGTGGGTGGTAAGAAGGGCTCTAATAGTCTCTGAGATCGATGCGATAATACAGAAAGACGGACGCGCGGGCAGACAGACGAACTTTTCTAGTTCGTCTCGGCTGCTGATGCTGATCAAGAATATATATAGTTTATATAGTCGGAAATGTCTCCTTCATTCTGTTACACACATTTGCAATACTTTATAACTCCCTTTTTCCCATTTTTAATGGGAACAGGCAGTAAAGAGTATATTGGGTTTGTGAAATGTCCGTCTATCCGTCCGGCCATCCGTCTGTCTGTCCGTCTGTATATAGGCAGGTTTTTTCCACAGTTTTGAAGCTAGAGCAACCAAGCTTTGTATTTATGTTGGTATATACAATAGGCAGACAAAGTGTCAAGATCTCCCCTCACCCCCACCCCTTCCCCCACAAACCACAGAAACGGATATCTCCTACAGTTTTATAGCAAGAGTAACAAAATTTAGCACAAGGGCTATTTATTACATCCTTGATTGATCTGAGTTAATAAAATTTTGGCCACGCACACCCCCGCCCACACAAATGAGCAAAGTCTGTATCTCCCACATCCCTTTTAGCTAGGATCTCCAAATTTCGCAGGTCGAATTCCATTGCATTATTTAATAGATTTGATAAAAATAATTTTGCACCGCCACCGGCGCCCTTGCAATCGAGCAAGGTTTGTTTCTCCTAAACCTGTAGAACGGGCCCACCCAAATTTAAATTGATGTCAAAACTTGAAAGATTTAAGCAAATATACAACTACCAGGCCCACTTCTGACTCTGCAAAGAATCGAAAAAAAGAGTAAATCGCAGTCGGGTGCATCCGCAAATCGCACATAGCGATTCGGCTATTAACCTACTTTCCACAGGGGAATGTGAATTTTCCGGAAAATTGGTATGCAGTTTTAAATGAATTTTCATATTGAACGTTGAAAATGAGTTTGAAGCAAATCGCATAAGAACTCAACTTTCGCCCTGCTTACCACCCACTTTCCACCCGAAAATGTGAATTTTCCGGAAAATTGGTATGCAGTTTTTGATGAATATTCATATTGATCTTTGCAATTAATTTAAAGCAAATCGCACATAGCCTTAACTTTGGGCTATTTACCTACTTTCCACAGGGGAATGTGAATTTTCCGGAAAATTGGTATGCAGTTTTTAATGAATTTTCATTTTGATCGTTGAAAATAAGTTTGAAGCAAATCGCATAAGAACTCAACTTTTGCCGCTGCTTACCACCCACTTTCCACACAGGTGGGTGAATTTTCCGGAAAAATAATATGCGGTCATTGTCAAATTGTCACATGAATTACTGAATTTTTAAAAAAAAAAAAGAAAAGAAAAACAAGTAAGAATACTCTTGTCGACTGTGCCCGACTACGAGACTTCCTGCTCCCAACTTGCATTTCAAGCAGTTCAGCGGCAACACAAGCAAGCAGCGCACTTAACTTGTCCAGTGCCTGTCAAACTGTTGTTTCTGCCTGCTGAGGCGGGGGTAATAGCTTCTTCCATAACTTTGGTGTTATTTATCCGATTGTGATTAAATTTGCACAGCTGATCAACATTAACATAACATATTTGTTGTTTAAATCAAAGCTTTATCTTTAAAATTGTGGCTGTGGGAGTTTTTTTCGATTTGTGGGGGGTTTGCATCCAAAATTTGAAATAAACTCTATCTGCGTACGGTATACAGGACCCTACCTGCCAAGCGTGGTGCCTCTAGCTCTTATAGTCTCCGAGATCTGTGTGCTCATACGGACAGAGAGACGGACATGGCTAGTTTGTCTCGGGTGTTGATGCTGATCAAGAATGTATATAGTTTATATAGTCGGAAATGTCTCCTTCTGTCCGTCTGAATGAACGCAGGTTTTTTCTACAGTTTTGAAGCTAGAGCAACCAATTTAGGTTGGTATATTCAATAGGCAGACAAAGTGTCAAGATCTCCCCCCACCCCCAACCCTTCCCCCACAAACCGCAAAAACTTATATCTTCCACATTTTTTCAGCTAAAGTAACCAAATTCAGCACACGGGCTACTATTCACATCCTTAATTGATCTGATTAAAAAAAAATTGACCATGCCAACCCCCGCCCCCACAAATAAGCAAAGCTTGTATCTCCCACACCCCTTTAGCTAGAATTTCCAAATTTTGCAGGTTGAATTCTATTGCCCTATTAAATAGATTGTATAAAAATGCCACTCTCACCCCCGCCCTTGCAATCGAGCAATGTTTGTTTCCCCCAAACCTGTAGAACGTTCCAAGTTTGGTGTCTCGAGCTCTGATAGGCCCTGAGATCGACGCTTTCATACAGACGAACGGACGGTTGGTCAGACAGACGGTCATGGCTAGTTCGAATCGGCTGTTGATGCTGATCAAGAATATATGTGGGATTTGGTTTAACTGAATTGACAAATCTTGATAGTTTAAGATTGTTTGAATAGTATTCTGGTTGTATTTAAAGTTAAGCTATGATTATTTAATGTAAGTTTACAACAAAAGTGGCAAGTTAAGTTGAACAATTCTAATTGCGTCGTATATGCGAACGTCTTTTCGCAGCGTCGTTGAATCTTTGTTCCTTTCAACATGGCCTCTCGATGGGAACTGCCGTCTTCACCTCTTTTGTCGCAGCAGCAGCCGTTCTGCTTTGTTCTGGTGTCGTCAAATCGATGATGTCATGGTTAGAGAAGGAAGGTTTATCAAAAGGAGTCTACTAGCGTAAAGTGGTAAGTCAATGCCAGAAACCCATCTAAAGCCACGCAGGGCAAATAACAAAAATTTCTTTTGGAGTGATTCAAGTCTAATCGGATCGGGTATTGTGGAGACCAAACACATGACCCATATTCGAAAAAAAAGGGCGAGCAAGAGAAGTATAAAGTGTCTTAGTTGTATAAGGGTCATCAAATTCCTTTGACCATCGCTTGATGTGATTGTCGAACTTTAATTTCTGATCAAGAAGCTAGCCTTAATCATTAACTTTATTCAATCTATCCAGAACCATCCCGTCGAACAAGTAATTAACTAGATGAGGCAAACTACGATAAAATGAAATGACCTTACATTTAGAGTAATTTAGTTTTAGTAAATTAATTTTGCACCAAGACAAAAAAGAGTCAAGATGAAATTTCAGAAAGCATTGAGAGGTTAAGTCGTTATATGTTAAACCCAGTTTCACATCATCATAGAGTGAGATAAGATTGTTATAAATTGCCTACCGTTTTACCAATACCAATGTATCGCTACGCCGGCTAGCTATCAGCTCAGGGAGGAGTACGGCCGCGATACATTGGGCACAACAATCATTTTATTTGTTTTAAAAACTCTCGTTATCATCCGTTCGTTTAATTTGTGTGGGCTGTGTAGGTGATAAACAGCATGCGTGGTCCGCCCCACCTATGTATCCCACTTTTTTCTTGGTCTGTGGAATACCCTATATTGTATATTCTCGCCCACTTAACCTAACTTCACCTCACGAAATACAATTATTTAAACCTTCAGCTTTATCTTTTCAGTCATTTAATTTTACAAATACTAAACTTACACTAACAAATAATATTATTATTTCTTAACTTGCATATTACACTTTACTAACAAATAAATAACTAACAAAAGAACAGCGTACCTGCCCGAAAAACCTAACAGTGTGCACACACTAGCTTTCCTCTAACACACGGACTGAGATAAAAAAAATAAAGTTTTTATAAATAAATATAAATAATAAATTAATAAATATATTGTTTCTAATGTTTGTGCCTAAACATCTTATGTAGTGGAGGGGCGCATCTCTGATGCCAGGGTCATCGACCAGGCTGTCACTGTTGGCATTAACCAGATGTTTTATGCAGGTGAGTATGTTTATGTTCTGTGATGTTTACTTATTATTAATATTTCTAAATATTTATTTAGATATATAGGGACGAGATGGACGTGGCCATAGGCATGGGCAGAGGCATTGGCATTGGCATGGGCATGGACGAATCTGTCAATGGATGTAGTGCAGCGCAGATACGCTATTAGCGGAATACGCCTGTTTTGTACCGCCGGCTTTGCGTTGAAGCCAGATGCATCTGCTGTTTCGCGCAACTGAGCCTGCGGTGCAGCATTTAATGCTCGCTGGAGTGAGATGCTCTTTCAGCTGACGAGTCAGGGGCCAATGGAACGAAATCACTTGTTAGATCCTCCCGCAACTCCTGTGTCGACGCAAGTCAATGACCAGTCTCCTTTGACTAAAGTCGGCTGCTGCTGCTCCCTCGTCGAAAGTCGGCTGTTGCTGCTGGCTGTTGTTGCTGGCTGATGTTGCTGGCTGCTCTTGCTGGTTGCTGCCGAAACTGGCTGCTATTGTTGGCTGCTCTTTCCTCCCCTTGTTGTTATGGAGGTTATGTTTACTTCCTTTCTGCTGCGCTTAATCAAACTATCAAGATTAAAAATCAGAGGGCCAAGGTCACTGCCCTGGGGAACACCCGAGGTTACATAGATAGGAGAAGATCGTGAAGTTTTCAAATAACTTTTTGAGTTCTGTTAAACAGATATTCAGAAATCCAGGTAAGAAGGTTAGAAGAAAATCCTAGAAGGTTTAGTTTGTAAAGTAAGATACATTTTTATTTTTAAATCCCTTGATCACAAGCAAAGTGAATTCTAGAAGGTTAGTTGTGGTAGACCTACGTTTCACAAAACCATGCTGGGAAGGTGAAATGACTGAACTACATAAGGGCTGCCATCGAGAAATAATAATTTTCTCATACACTTTAGGAATAGCAGCCCATTTGGATATTTATTTATTTTTTTATTTAATTTAAATTAATGTCGACTAATAACAGTCGACACAGAAAAAGTTAAAGTTTATAAAAATTAATTAAAATTATTATCAAAATTTTTTTTAAAATTATTATTAAAATTTAAAAAATTTTAAATTAAAAAAAGTAAAAAAAAAAAAAAATAAAAAAAAAATTGGTCCAACATTTAATTGCCTGGATTGGGGAAAACCCAGAAAGAAACCCAATCAGATCAAGAAGTTAGTATGTTAGAAATACACTAAAGATACAAACAAATAACTACAGGCAAAAATACCAAAAAAAAAAAAAAAAATACAAAAATACAAAAATATGAAATACAAGACCTACAAATTAGATAGGTGAGAAAGGAGAAAAGTTCTAAGTGTAGGAATAGATGTAGCATTACTTATAACATGAAAAAGATTGTTATATTCAGACCATAAAATACGAAAAGGGTTATGGATGGCATAGTTAGTAATGCAGGTTTGAAGAGAAAGAGGGAGAAAGCTTCTTGTACTCCTAATAGGAACAGCAAAACTACTTTGGCTGATTAATTCAGAAGAATCATTTTCACCGTTAATTAGTTTATGTAAAAATATTATACCAAGCATGGTTCTACGATCAGAAAGAGAGGGAGGATTTATTAGTAAGAATCTACTACGGTAAGGAGGCATGCGAGTGTTAGGATTCCAATTAAAGCCCCGGAGGGCAAAGAGAAGAAATTGTTTTTGTATAGACTCTATTTTGTCCTGATGAACCTTGTACTGGGGACACCATATACAAGATCCATATTCCAGAATTGGTCGAACAAGTGAGGTATACATACCCAAATCAACCACCAACTCAATACGTTCAAGTGGTTTACCATTAAGAACATAGTTATTAAAATATGGCATTCGCCTGTAAAAGGACATTACGTTACACTTACTGCAATTACGATTTAATAAATTTACTCCACACCAAGTTTGAAAACTATCATGATCAGTTTGCAAATTCTGACCAGATAGAGAGTTCTTAGCAGACAAACAGAGCTTTACATCGTCAGCGTATATCAGTACCCGGGAGTGATTTATTACAGAAGGCAGGTCATTAATAAAACGAGTAAATAATAAAGGGCCGAGATGACTTCCTTGTGGTACTCCAGAAGTACTTGAACAGACTTAGAAGCTAAGCCTTTAAAATGAACTTTTTGGGTTCTAAAATTTAGATAACTAGAGATCCAAAGAATTAAGTTATTTGGTAATCCAAAAAGATTAAGTTTATGAATTAAAAGGGAATGATTAACTGAGTCAAAAGCTTTACTGAAATCAGTGTAAATGACATCTGTTTGCATTTAATTTTGAAAGCCCCTTATAACAAAAGAGTTGAATTCCAATAAGTTAGTGGTAGTAGATCTATATTTCACAAACCCATGCTGGCTGGGTGAAACAATAGATCTACAAAAATGTTGTAGTTGAGAAGTTAATGATTTCTCAAACATTTTAGGGATGGCGGACAACTTAGAGATACCTCTATAGTTTTGAACATTAGACTTGTTTCCTTTTTTGAGGAGAGGAATTATGAATGATTCTTTCCAAATCATTGGAAAAGTGCACAACTCTACGGAAATAAGCTATAAAGTGGTCTCAAAAAACCTTCAGCACAGTACTTAAGTATACAAGTATTCTGTGATCAAAGGTTAAAAAATGGAATTAGAGACATTTACATGATAAGGATAAGGCAAATCTAATTGGTTAGTATAAGAACTATAAGCCTGATTTGTGTCTGCAGCCATTTTTTCAAAAAATACGGTTGATGGAAGTGCTGATGAATTACGCTTCGCATTAACGAAGGTATAAAACTGTTTAGGGTCCTGTTGAAACACTGGCTATTCAGGGCAGAGAAGCTAGATCGAGCAATCAGTAATTGTGAGAAATAAAAAGAGGAGCCAGTTTCCTTAAATTTTGTTTATAATCTTTACTTTTTTTTTTCAAGTAAGATAAGAAAGAGGGATCTACAGCAAAAATCAAATCAAGAAATCTGTTCAAAGAATTCGGGATATTATTGATTTGACACAATGACATCCCAAATAAATTGTCCAGAAAATCATTTTGACCCGTGGCAGTCAAAACGTTGGTTTTGGAACTAGAAGTCCATGTAGTTCCAGTAATATTGAAATCACCAAGAACTACAAGAAAGTCGCGATCGGAAAGCATAGATATAACAGAATTAAAAGCAGAAGAATGAACTAAATAAACAGAATTATCAGAAGAAGGAGGAGAACAAGTAATAAACAGCGATACACAACTAATACACAATTTAATAGCAACAAATTCAATATCTATTGAATTATCGGTCACTACTAATTCAGAAGCTAAATCAGCATTAACAGCGATAAGTACACCGCCACCTCGACGAAGTGGGCGATCTTTTCGAGAGATGGAGAATTTGTTTATGAAAATTTCAGAGTTAAGAATATCAGGCCTTAGCCAAGTTTCGGAAAGGGCAATGACATTAAAATTAAAGGAAAGACTATTTAAATAAAGATTAGTTAGTTTAGTACAAATACCTCTTACATTCTGATAGCCTAGTGAGAGGGAGGATTTTATTCTTTTATAATTAAGTGGTCGGGCCAAAACTCTTTGCATCAAATTTTATTGAAATGTTCGGCAGGAATAAATTATACCCCCATAATTTTTAACACCAGTCTTAGAACCATGTTTATGAAGTGGAATGATAAAAGATTCCTGCCAAATGACAGAAAAAAAAACAAGTAAGAACGTTGCAGTCGGATGCACCCGACTGCGATATACTCTTTTTTTCGCTTCTTTGAAAAGTCAGAAGTGGGCGTGGCAATTGTATTTTTGCTTAAATCTTTCAAGATTTATCAATCATCAATTTAAGTTTGGTTGGGCCCATTCTTAAGGCTTGTGAGAAACAAACATTGCTGGAGATTTTGACAATTTGTCTGCCTATGGTATATACCAACATGTATACCAAGTTTGGTTAGTCTAACTTCAAAACTGTAGAAAAAAACTGCGTTCATACATTTCACAAGCCCAATATACTCTTTTTTCTTTTTTTTTCAAAAAAATTAAAAAAAGAGTGTAACAAGAAGAAATAGATAATGAAAATAATTTGTGTAAAAGTTTATAAAGAGTACTAGCACAGTACCTTAATATACATCCTGGAATACCATCAGGACCTGGTCTGTACCCAGGCTAAATTTAATTAAGATCGCTATGTAACGAACTTTCCGTGATCACAGGATCAAAAATTCAATTAGACCTTTGTTAAGGAAAATTATAAGTTGTGTTAGATGAGTAGTTAGAACGAAAGTAAGTAGACTAAAAAAACACAGCAAACAAATCAGCAGACGCCTGATCAGAGTTTGCTTTTGTATTTTCGCAAGATGCAGACTGTGGCAAAGAAGAAGATTTACGTTTAGTATTAACAAAATTATAAAACTGTAAAACAGATAATATTGATTTCCCGATCCCTTAAACTTTTTATAATATTTTGACTTCACTTTTTTTTAACCTCGTTAATTCCCAAAAAAAAAAAACAGGGATTCTAGACATGCCTCACAGGATACGCAAGAGGAACGCAAGCATCCAAAAGAGAATTCAGGGTATCATAAATGAATAAAATGACAACATCCATATTTGCACAAGAGTACAAGTATGACCAGTCTGTTTGATATAGAAGATAATTAAGTTTAGCAAACTCTGTTTTACGAAAGCAACGTTCTTTCGCCGCTGGATTAGTAGCAGTGTGCTCAATATTAGGCAGCTCTATACTTAAATCTAAAGTTGGATGATAGTGGTCTTCAGGCAAAACAAGATTATCAGTACGAGTTACTCAAGTCAAGGGTACGGTCATTACAATTATGAACAGGATTTATCTGAGATAAGTCCATCAATCAATACGTGAAAAATAGAAGACACCAAATTATTAAATTTAGAAGACCAAACAACCTCAGGCAAATTCAAGTCTCCACATATAAAGAAACAATCACTATCCGAAACAAAGTGGATACAAAATTAATAGAGGAAAGATGAGAATGAAAGACAGGTCTATCAGATTGGGGTAGGATATAAGAACAGGTAACAAATGTAGAAAATTTATCAAATTGTATTTTAATATATAAAAAATCAATATGCAAAGGGCAAGGAGTTAAAATTTGCTCTGATATAAGGTCCGAATTTATAGCAATAAGAACACCGCTACCTCTACGTGCTACACGATCACATCTATAAGAGATAAAATTATTATGAACAAGTAAGAACGTTGCAGTCGGATGCACCCGACTGCGATATACTCTTTTTTTCGCCTCTTTGCGGAGTCAGTGGGCGTGGCAATTGAATTTCTACTCAAATCTTTCAAGTTTTGCCATCAATTAAAATTTGGTTGGGCCTGTTCTACAGGTTTGGGAGAAACAAACATTGCTTGATTGCATGGGCGGGGGTGGGCGTGTCAAAAATATTTTTATCCAATCTATTAAATAGGGCAACAGAATTCAACCTGCAAAATTTGGTGATTCTAGCTAAAGGGGTGGGCGAGATAATGACTTTGCCTATTTGTGGGGGCGGGGGTGGGCGTGGCCGAATTTATTTTGTCAGATCAATCAAGCAAGTGATTAGTCAGATCAATGAAGGATGTGATAAGTAGCCCTTGTGGAGGGAGATCTTGACACTTTGTCTGCCTATGGTATATACCAACCTGTACACCAAGTTTGGTTGCTCTAGCTTCAGAACCTGCGTTCATACAGACAGACGGACAGACGGACATTTCACAAACCCAATATACTCTTTGTTCTTTTTTTGTTCAAAAAAATTAAAAAAAGAGTATAAAAATTGAGCAGTTAGAAATTTCGGGCATTACCCAGGGTTCATTAAAGACAAGAATATTAGATTCTTAAGCTAGACTATCTAAATACAGTTTGGAAAGTTTAGTATTAAGCCCTCTTACGTTCTGACAGGTTAGTGGAATAAGTATGCTGTACTTATATTAAAGCAACGGTCAGACACGCAAAATATTTGACGCAAAATGTGTTAAAATTTGGACACATGCTCTGACAAACGTTTGACTACCTAAACTTTTGTCCTCAAAATTTAGCGCTGACAAGTTTGCACATATTTTGTGGCTAAATTTTTGTTCTGGATTTGCGCCTGTGTGACCAGCCTAGTGGCACAAAAAAATAGCAAAGGCGCTATAGATGCAAAACACAAAAACTGTGCGGAAAACAATGATTGCGCAAACTTGCAAATGTACAATTATATTTATGCCGAATTACAGCAGCTGGACAAAAACAATGCAGCAGTTCTTCGCAAAGAAATAATGAACGTTGTCCTTTCATTTGATGCTAAATAATTATTAATATTTTTTATTAATTTTTTTGTTAGTTTTAATGTTAGTCATTAAAGACAGCATTTTTTTTTTAAGTTTTAGTATTAGTCCGCATTTAGATAAATGAACCGAGTAGCTGCCGGGATAGCGGAACGCATGGATGTGTCCTTTTTTGCAGTTTTTGGCCCAAGAAGGCCCAACAAAAAATGTAAATGTTTATATACAATGTGAAAAAACAGCTACAATCTAAAACTTACCAAATGCTCAAAATCGGATGCACCCATTCGCAGGAAATTTTTATATAATATGGGACTTTCCAATCGCAATTCGTTCAATAGTTTAACACAAAAACCATTGGTGTCTCGACGTTGCACCCATGGTCTCACACAAATATTTCTTGGCTTCTTCTTCTTCTTTTCTTGCTTTGCTCCTCTTTTTCAATAGCATTTAGCGCATACATCGATGCAGCAGCAAAGCTCAAGATCAAAACATTTTTATCTGCATCCATTTTTGAAAAATTGTAAATATACTGAACAGCAAACTAAATCTTTTTGATAAATTTATCGCCAATCTGAGCTAGTTGGATGCCATTTTGTTAAAAAAAAATGTTATCGCCAATAGAAATTATTTGGCTACCATTTTGCTGAAAACAAATTGGTAGAAAACGATACATGTGACCGGCAATCAAAAGTTAGGCCAAACTTATACATTTAGCGCAAACAGCTGGCGCTCGATTTTGGGTCAAATGTTATGCGTGTCTGACTGTAGCTTAAGTTCGGGACACCATTTTAAAAATTTAATTTCTCAGCTGCTCTCTCTGAAATTTTAAGTACGTTTTTCTTAATTCAAGTATAAATCAGGATTAAATGACTAAACAACGTTAAAATTCCCAACTTGTAATTCAGTCAACTCAGCAATGACTATGATTTAAGCACTAACATATTTGATAAGGACAACGGCTGAGCTCTAAGATGATAACTGCTGATGCGTGAGGACCTGGGATCGAATATCCCAGACAGTAAATAATTATATGGAATTTCTTTTGTAAAATATTAATCTTCGTATATTTAATACTCTTGTGTCTCTTTATACACGTCTGATCGCTACGACCATTTCACAAGAACCTCTTATTGATATATCGATGCCTTCCTTAGATATAAGCAACCCAGTGAATTGTGCTTGATATATCGATGCTTCTGGCGACCCGCCAGACCGAAATCCCGCCGAGCGCGCAGATAAAACGCTCGGAACACGCTCCGAAGGATCCGGGTCGGGTCGGGTGTGTGGGCGAGGACAACGAGGGAAGGAGCACGACGCCAGGGAAGGGTCAGGAAATGCGGCGGACACGCAGCACATTCCCTGGACTGTCCTGACGACCCGCCAGACCAAAATCCCGCCGAGCGCGCAGAGAAAACGCTCGGAAGGATCCGGGTCGGGCCAGGTGTGGGCGAGGACAACGAGGGAAAGATCACGACGCCAGGGAAGGGGCAGGAAATGCGGCGGACACGCTGCACATTCCCTAGATTTTCCTGACGACCCGCCAGACCGAAATCCCGCCGAACGTGCAGAGAAAACACTCAAAACACGCTCGAAGGGATTCTGGCCGGGCATGGTGTGGGAGAAAAAGGGACGGGACACTGAAAAAATGAAACAATGTACACACTACACTAAACTCGACACAAGGGGGGGATCATTTTAATTGTCTGTTTCATTTATTTACTGCCGGAGTCTCGGCTCGGCCGATGTCTGGTACATTCTTAGAAGTCATAGGGCCAGCTTACCCCCACTCCTTCTCTCGATCCGCTTGAAATGGGTCGGTGCCCTGGTCGCACTGCTGCTGACGAATGAGCTGCCCGGCTTTTTCTGGCTTCTACGATGCCGGCGCGCGTGTCTGGCTGGCCGATGACACCTGCCTTGGCTGCGGTAATCCTCTTTATCCTTTGTGTTGTTTGCTATTAAGTCAATTTGGTTTTTTTCGCGTTAATTCACTAGCTCACTGCAGCGTCCGATTGTCGATTTGCTACTCCGCGCACTCAAAAACTGACTGACTCAGCATTTGACTCCAGTCTCGCTGAAGACCTCTGCCCGGACCATACTTTCCTTGATCGCTGTCGGCGTCGCTGCTCTATGTCGTGCAGGTGTTATCGCTGCACTTTTCGCGCATGCAAAACAGCCCTGCTGCCAGTCCTCTGCCCGGACCATACTTTTCTCGATCGTCGTCGGCGTTGCTGCTCGATATCGTGCAGGTGTTATAGCTGCACTCTTCACACGTAGTCTAGCGGCGGCAGCTTGCTCACTCCTTTTTGGTTGCGCTCTGCTGACTTGGGCTGGCTACGCAGTTCATAGCTTGCAGGTGTTATCGCTTGGCTGTTTACTCTGCTGAGGCCTGCTGCTGCTGTCTCGCTCGCCGTGGTGTATCTAAGCTTTGCCGGCCGGTACTCTGTTCTCTGGTGCCGCGCTCTCTGCTCTCTGGTCGTTTTTGTTAGTGATGAGCAGCAGTGATGCGCCCGCTGGCTGTAGCTTTTTTCCACTCTGGGGGTGTGACCAGCCAGGTGTCCTCTCCCATCGTCTCGTCGGTGTCTGGTGACCTGTTTGTCCCGTCGGATAAATCGCTCCGGCGAAGTGCATCGCTCTCTCTTCCTCATCCTCGTCCGAGCCACCATCTGGTTTTGGGGGCGTGTGGTTGTCCCAAAGAACGGGGCGTCGAAAATCCTCTCCAGTCGTGGATCCGGCCGGAGTCGTGGGTCCCGCGCAGCTGGGCGCCTAGGGTGTCCTTCGTTACCACCGCTTGCCCCTAAGGGTTCTTCCTCTGCCGGGTCACGATCCGGTTCCATCTGTGAAAGATAAACAAACCAACCAAACAAGATTACCAACTTGTCCAGTTCTGCTGTATTTTGGCCCTGTTCGCCTATTGGTGCGGTCATCCGTTGTCAAGGTTGGGATTGGTAATCCCCGAAGGCCGTATACGTAGGGTTACGTTTTAAGTTAGAGTTTCCCCTTTCGGGTAGGGGACGTTATAATGGCTCGCCATTACAAGTGGCCCCCACGAACTCTTCGACGCGGGTCAGGCCTGAGCTGGGCTTCCGTTGAGCGTCTTGGGTCATAGGATGTCCACTGTTACCATCCTCTGTGCGTCTGTTGCCATGTCCTCTGTTGTCCGTGTACCTTAGGATGTCCACCGTTACCATCCTCTGTCTCTAAAAGGCTCGTATTTCCTTTGCTTTGTCGTCTGGGGTAGGGGTGGGGTGTTTGGATGTCGTCTGGGCCGGCCTCGGGTTTTACCGACATTCCAGGCGATGCCCCTTAATCATTGTTGGTCGCTGTCCGGTGAGTCGTCCCCAGCCTCGTCTGCTTGGAACGTCTTCAGGTCTGCCAGGCTGGCGGTCCTCCGTTGCTTGCTGTTTGGGCACTGCATTCGCACTATGGTTGGCGAGACGAACTTCATCACCCGGTACGGTCCTTCGTACTTAGGCGCCAGCTTAGCCGCGAAACCGTCAACTGCCTTAGAGAGATGATGTTGCCTTACCAGAACTAACGATCCCAACGCCGGGCGACAGTCGCGCCGACGCAGATTATAGTTTTTCCGTTGCTCCTCTGATGCTCTCTGAGTGTTCTCCTGTACCACTCGGAAAATGTCGTTCAGTCGGGTGGCCTTGGCCAGGGGTTCTTCGCTGGTCTCTCCTATTCCCGGTCGATTGAGGTTCTCTGCCCTGGATAAGGAATGCGAAGCTGAACTGGGTAGTGTCCAAAGGGCTGCTATTCACTGCGAGGCTGAGTTCCGGCAAGAGTTCATCCCAGGTACTCTGATCTCCCTCGATGTATTGTGCCACCATGGTTTTGATCGTCCGATTGGCCCGTTCAGTTGGCTTTTGTTGCGGCGTGTATGGAGCTGTATGTTCCAGTTCCATTCCCGCCGTTTTACAAAACGTCTTGAACGAGCGACTGGTGAACTGCGTACCGTTGTCGCAAACGAACTTCCGAGGCACTCCAAACCGACTCAAGATTCTTTCGCGAAATGCCTTTTCTAGATGAGCCGTAGTCGCCCTGCGAAGTGGGACGAGCTCCAGCCATTTGGAAAAGACGTCAAAAAAAAACCAAGAGCATGGTATTCCCATGCTTGGACCTTTCCATAGGCTGTCGTGAAAGAGCGTCTGCCACAATGTTTTGGCTGCCCCGTCGGTAGTGGATGTCGAAGCGGTACTGTTGGAGCTCGAGTGCCCACCGAGCCCACCGTTGGGTTATCAATTGAGTTCAACCATTTCAATGCGAGGTGATCAGTGATCACCTCGAAATGGTATTCCTCAAGATAGCAACGAAGTTTGCGTATCGCCCAGACAATCGCCAAGCACTCCTTGTCTGTGGCTGAATAGTTTTCCTCGGCGATGAGCAAACGGCGGCTGGCATACGCGATGACCCTTTCTCAATTCCTTGAGCGTGGTTGGAGGGGCCAGTCGGCTCACCGCTGAGATATTTTCCGGATCGTTGTGGATTCCTGCCTCGCTGATTAGGTGCCCCAGGTAAACCAAGCTCCGTTGGAAGAACTTGCACTTCGGCTGGTTCAGTTTGAGGTTGGCCTCCCTGAGTCTCCTATATACCTCAAGCAGGTTTTCTACGTGTCCTTCCAGAGTAGCGCTGATGACGATGATATCGTCCAGATACGCGAACGCGTGTGACTTCATCTCCGGTCCGATAACACTGTCTAAGGCCCTCTGGAACGTGGCAGGCGCGGAATGCAACCCGAAAGGCATTACCTTCCAGTGGAAAAGACCCCTTCCATTTACTGTGAAAGCGGTATACTCTCGACTTCCCTCAGCCATCGGGATCTGCAAATACCCGCTTTTCAAATTTAACGTTGGAATGTACCGTGCATTTCGTAACCGCTCAAGGATGTGATTGATCCTGGGCAGCGGATACGCATCGGGCACGGAACGAGCTTGCAACTGTCGGAAGTCGACACACATATGTCTCCTGTCTTCTTTCCCACGAGGACGATGGGGATTCCTGGATGATTCGATCTGCCCGTTCTGCAACAATTCATTGACCTGGTCATCAATGATCTTCTGCATCGCCGGGTTCTTCTGGTAGTAGCGGTGTTTCACCAGCTTGTCATCCCTAACGACTATGGTGTGTTCCACGATATGCGAGATTTCGGATTGCTTGTCGAACGTAGCCAACTCCCGAGCCAGGAACTTCGCCACCCAAGGTGCAAGTGGTGGTCTGGGGAGCGGTGGAGGTGTCGTCAAGATGTCGTCGATTGGCGCAAAATTCACGGTGGCGAGGTGGATGGTGACCGGTGCGGGTAGTGCCGCATCCTCTGGGATGACCTGAGCCTGGAGTGCTGTCGGGCCAGTCCGAGCGATCCGAATTATTCTACGGAAGGGGTTTCTCAACCGCGCGATGGCCGCATCCTCAAACGGTACGAATATACCACTAAGGTATCCTTGTCGGGGCTCTCCTGTCACGTCTATCCGTTCCTGGTTCTTCTGCCTACTGCTAGCCTGTGGGCCGGTGCACTGCTCCTGCTTCCTTGCCGTCTGGCACCACCGCAGATCACTGACGGCTCTACGAAGTCGCCAAGTTCAGTGCTCCCTGCGGGGTAGTCTACTAGTTTGTCCTGCTGTGTGTTATCCTGTATCGTATCCTGTGAGTCCTGCTGTGTATTATCCTGTGTATTATCCTGTACGTCCCGCTGTATGTTCTTCTGGGTGTTCTCCTGTGGGTCCTGCCGCGGCTCACTGACCTGGTCTGGCTCTACGAAGTCGCAAAGTTCAGTGCTCCCTGCGGGGAAGTCCACCGGCTTGTCCTGCTGTGTGTTCTCCTGTATCGTATCCTGTGAGTCCTGCTGTGTGTTCTCCTGTATCGTATCCTGTGAGTCCTGCTGTGTATAATCCTGTGTATTATCCTGTACGTCCCGCTGTATGTTCTTCTGGGTGTTCTCCTGTGGGTCCTGCCGCGGCTCACTGACCTGGTCTGGCTCTACGAAGTCGCCAAGTTCAGTGCTCCCTGCGGGGTGGTCCATTGTCCTGTTCTGTGATGTCTTCTTGTTTCTCGTTGTCCTTTTCCTAGCTTTACTCCTTGTCTTTTGGGCTGTCTGCTTCGGAGCACTCGTGTCTCAACGGGGGGTCACGGCAACCAATCCGGACAAGACGGTTGTCGGCGGCTCTGCGAATGTCACCTTGAGGGGGTCCTGGGGCACGAGATTCATGATCCCGGTCGCATCCGGGGGTCCGGTGTTTGTGCTTCGGTGTACGTTGCCGGTGGCCTGCTTGATACGTCTCGGCATGGGCATCTCAATCAGTTGGAGGTAGGCGCGACCACACTGGATCCGGTCCTGGATTCCACACAAGAAATCGAGACCGAGAATTACGTCATTCAAAACCTCGGGCAGGATCAGCAGCGGCATGACTTTTTCCTGTTGATCCAGCTGGATCTTCACCGTAATCGCCCGGTTCACCTGTCTCGTGGTCCCATCCGCCAATGATATACGCGTCCTCATGTCCCTCCTGATTGCTCCTTCTCCCATCTCCTGGGCCTTCTGCTCACTGATGAACGACCGCGTGGCACCGGTGTCGAGTGTGGCCGAGAACGGAATGTTCTCGATTAACACTCGTGCCACGATTCGTCCGCCATCCAATTTCAACGGGTGTATTACTGGCGAGGGTTGGGTGTGCTGTTGTCCGGCCGATCCCCCGTCGGACGGAGACGCTGTCCGTTTCCCGACCCCGAAAGTCGACAACAATCGATAGTCCGGTGCCACGACGACCGCACTCCCAGCAGAAGATCAGCTGAGAATTTCGGCATTCCCTTGAGAAATGTCCCATTTCTCCACAGTTCCCACACGCTCTCTTTACATTGATTGGCTCCTGGCCGATCATCCGGTTCGCGATCTTCGGGCTTCGAGATACTAAGGCGCCGTCCATGGGTACGTTGTTCGGAATATGCCTCGGGGAACCAAAGTACGGTGCTGGTCCTGGGCCGGTCGGCTTCCACATCGTCGCATATCGGGTGGGGTCCCGATCCCTCACGACCTCATAGCCGGTGATCAACCTGGTCAAAGTGGCTAGATCCTGAAACTCATGTCGTCGCTTGAACAACTGGTACTCTGGCAGTAAGTTCTAAGTAAATCCTGTCCAGCTCTGCCTCCGGAGTGTAGTTAGCCCGCTGCATCATTAACCGTAGGTCAATCAAATAATCCTTTAACGTTTCTCCTGGTCGCTGGTAACGGTCCCGAATGTTGTCCTCCAATCGCTGGAAGTAGCGAGAGGGTAGGAAAAATGCCAAGAGCTCCTTTTTGAATCCTTCCCCCAACTCGGACTGCATTCCGAATGTCCGGAACCAACCTTCGGCTCGCCCAGTAAGCAATACCGATATGGCCCTGGGCAATTGGTCGACACTCACCTGGTAGGATGCCACACGCTCCTACAGCCTTTCAACGAAACTCAGTGGGTTGGACTGTCCTTCGAACAAGATACCCCAATGCCGGAGTTTATCTGCCAACACGGACCATGAGATCTCTTCGGTCCGAGTACGTACAAAAGTGCCGCCAGGGGCACTGGTAACCGAGTCCATTAGTTGGGATCCGCGGCCTGTTGCTCCCATCGTTGGTACCTGTAGCTGCTGGATCGCCATCGTGTCTCCGGGGTCTTTCTGCTCTCCGAGTTCCAGTACTGGCAAGGGGCTCTTACCTCGAGGGCTGCTGGCGTCACCGAGCTGGGTCTCCAATTCTTCTAAGCGTGCCTGGACTGTGTTAGAGTGACCGGCTCTGGTAACGAATGCTGAAAACCGGGTGCATAGCTCCTCTACGGTTCCGGTCTGTCCTAACCCGAGCTCCACAGCCAATTGCTGCAGCTCGTCCTTGCGCCTGTATGCGATCCACCGCACTTCCATCCTGCTTACTAGGGCTGGTCCCTGGGCTCCTAAATCTCCTTGTATGATCCTTGCGGGTATCCCGTCGCACACGTAACGATTGACACGGGTCACGAGGCTTGTCAAGCTGAACTGCACGCTGCGTGCTTGTATCCTTGGTAGCTTAGCAAAAAGAGGGGAACGCCTCTTCGCGTTTGTGCGCCACGTGTTGCCGGTTTCCCTATTCTCGCCCGATTGCCAGATTTTCCTGCTGTTTCCTGCTGTTTCCTGCTTGCTTTTATTTTATTTTGCGATGTCCTCCGTTTCGGTATCGCGGTTCTCTGTTCGAAGGCCCGTACCAGACTATTCCGATGTTTCCCGTTTGATTGTCCGAATAAGATTATCCATGTTGTCTGTTCGAAAGCCCGTATTGAACTATATATATATATTTTTTTTTCTATGTTATCCTTTCGAAAGCCCGTGCTCGACTAACTCCTGTTCTCCGTTCGATTGTCCGAATAATATTATTTTCTATGTTCTCCGTTCGATTGTCCGAATAAGATTAGTTTCGATGTTCTCCGTTCGATTGCCAGTGCTCAACTAACTTCCGATGTTTCCCGTTTGATTTATTTTCGTTTCCGTATCGCTGTTCTCCGCTCAAAGGCCCGTACTCGACTAACTTCTATGTTCTCCGTTCGATTGTCCGAATAATATTATTTTCTGTGTTCTCCGTTCGGTTGTTCGAATAAGATTAGTTTCTATGTTCTCCGTTCGATTGTGCGAATAAGATTAGTTTCGATGTTCTCCGTTCGATTGCCAGTGCTCAACTATCTTCCGATGTTTCCCGTTTGATTTATTTTCGTTTCCGTATCGCTGTTCTCCATTCAAAGGCCCGTACTCGACTGACTTATGATACGCCTGCGTCCTCCTCATATTGGCCTTGCCCACGTGGTTCGGTTGTGTAGCGACTGCGCTGTGCGGTGCGATTTCGCTGTGCTGTGCTGTACTTCTGTGGCGTCCCGTTTCGGCTGCTGTGTTGTCTCTCTCTCTCTCTCAATGTCGCTCTCTCGTGACTCTGCTACCACTCTCCTGTGGCTATGCCCGACTCTGCTGATGCTCTGCTGTGGCTATGCCGTTGCTCTGCCGATGTTCTGCTGATGCTCTGCCGGGCTCTGCTGCTGCTTTCCTGTTGCTATGTCGCTGTAACTGATGTTTCGCGCGCTAATTTACAAAAGTTAGTGGGAAAAGACAGCGCCTTCTGTACTTCAAAATGACAAGATTCTGATTAGCGAGCGATGGAGAGGTGAGAGAAAAAATAGCGGTACTTTGGTTTGGCGTGGGCTTACTTTTAGCGGACTGTACTGGTTTCGCTACTTGGGCGTCACGGATTCTTTACATCCACGTGTCTAAGACGGACTTTTTCCATGCATATGAGATAGATATAAGTTCGAATTTCTTATCGATTTGCTCACCGATACTCAAATATAATTTTGACATAATATAACAATACAATAAACAAAGCAAAATACATATATTAAAAATGTGGTAATTTTTCCGATTTATTCAGCAGAAAATGGGAGTTTTGGGAGATTTTGGGAGATTTACAGCAAAATTTGAAAATTACCGAGACTCCGAGATTTAAGGAGGCAAAGGCGACATCTTTGAGGATCCCAGAGGTGCCGTGTAACTCACTGCAAACCCCTTGGGGCTCTCGGATGACCCGATCGGCCGGGGTACCACCGAACGCACAGAGAAACGCTCGAACATGCGCTTGGGAGGATTCGGGTCCGATGGGGTGAAGGGGGGAGACGAGGAGGCAAAGAGCACGACGCCTGGGAAGGGTCAGGAAATGCGGCGGAGACGCAGCACATTCCCTGGACTGTCCTGACGACCCGCCAGACCGAAATCTCGCCGAGCACGCAGAGAAAACGCTCGGAACACGCTCGGAAGGATCCGGGTCGGGCAGGGTGCGGGAGAAAAAGGGACGGGACACTGAAAAAAATGAAACAATGTACACACTACACTAAACTCGACACAAGGGGATCATTTTAATTGTCTGTTTCATTTATTTACTGCCGGAGTCTCGGCTCGGCCGATGTCTGGTACATTCTTAGAAGTCATAGGGCCAGCTTACCCCCACTCCTTCTCTCAATCCGCTTGAAATCGGTCGGTGCCCTGGTCGCAATGCTGCTGACGAATGACGGGCGCACGTGGTCGCGCCGTCGAACTTGGCACTGGCAAAGATAAATTGCAAGAGGCGGCCTGAGCTGCCCGGCTTTTTCTGGCTTCTACGATGCCGGCGCGCGTGTCTGGCTGGCCGATGACACCTGCCTTGGCTGCGGTAATCCTCTTTATCCTTTGTGTTGTTTGCTATTAAGTCAATTTGGTTTTTTTGCGTTAATTCACTAGCTCACTGCAGCGTCCGATTGTCGATTTGCTACTCCGCGCACTCAAAAACTGACTGACTTAGCATTTGACTCCAGTCTCGCTGAAGACCTCTGCCCGGACCATACTTTCCTTGATCGCTGTCGGCGTCGCTGCTCTATGTCGTGCAGGTGTTATCGCTGCACTTTTCGCGCATGCAAAACAGCCCTGCTGCCAGTCCTCTGCCCGGACCATACTTTTCTCGATCGTCGTCGGCGTTGCTGCTCGATATCGTGCAGGTGTTATAGCTGCACTCTTCACACGTAGTCTAGCGGCGGCAGCTTGCTCACTCCTTTTTGGTTGCGCTCTGCTGACTTGGGCTGGCTACGCAGTTCATAGCTTGCAGGTGTTATCGCTTGGCTGTTTACTCTGCTGAGGCTTGCTGCTGCTGTCTCGCTCGCCGTGGTGTATCTAAGCTTTGCCGGCCGGTACTCTGTTCTCTGGTGCCGCGCTCTCTGCTCTCTGGTCGTTTTTGTTAGTGATGAGCAGCAGTGATGCGCCCGCTGGCTGTAGCTTTTTTTCTTTTGTCCTCTGTGTTTCTTTATTTATTTATTTATTTCAGCGTTTGTGAAGGGCCCAGAATGGCACTTCACAATATCTTATATTCGGCCAACCTGACTATAGATCGCCCACGATCTTACAATCCAATTTTATTTAATTTGATTAGTTAACATCCATTACTTATACCTAATTATATCTTAACAACATAAAGCGATTGTGTTGTCTTTGCACTGTACCCAAGGCTTAAATCTGGCTAGCTAACACACTACGAAAGAGCATTTTTGTTAACGGACAATCATCAATATCTATTACTTCATAGCGGTCATTATCAAACACTCGGCTATTCTTATAAGGGCTTCGATATTTGGGCGCAATTTTATTCACCCCTGGCGTGGTATCTACATACCGAACAGATACCTAATCACCCGGTTCATACGTTAAGGGAGCTTTATTTTTCTTGGAATACATTCATAGATTTGCTCATTCCTCAACTGCGAGCACCGAATGCTCTGGCTTGTCGCTACTCTTATAGATTCTAAATTTCTCTGCTCCTAAGCTAAATTTTCCTCTAAGTATTCAGCTAGTTCATCAACCACGGGCCCTTTCTGGGGTATTCCAAACAAAAGTATGCTAGGTGTATTTTGAGTACTACTGTGAACAGCATTATTAATAGCATGTTCAACCTTGTTCATTTGTTTGTACCAATCGGCTTGCTCAAAAGCTTCCGACAATTTTCCCAGCATTGGAGTAAGCACGCGATTTACCCTCTCCACTTGACCATTTGCCTGTGGAGATGAATTCAATAAATAATTTTGCACGTTTTAAGAAAATTAAAAATTAGCCTAATTTCAGTATTTGGTCCATAGACCCGTTTGGAAATCGATTCCATTCTGGCTTAACACGGTCCCAAAGGTTGCCCGTGTTTGTTGTGGCTGCTTTGTACTGCCCGAGCATTCTTTTCACGACTGAACTTTTCAATCGTATTAACGTCGGGACTTTGTACTGGCCATTCCATCAACTACAAATTTTGTTTCCTAATCCATTAGCTTACAATTTTTGCTGTGTGTTTCGGATCACCATCTTGTTGAAAAAAATTGATTTTTCGAGATAAGGACATTTGTTAATAAAATTGGGAAGACGAGCTTGCAGGATATGCTGAAAGTTAGAAAATTCTAGAGAAGTAAAACATGTCCCACGATCCGATACCACCCGTGTAGGGCGACTATAGAACTCAAAATATCTACTCAACGCATCCTTGGCTTCCCGGGTACTCGTGCTATTAACTGGAAATAGTTTAGCAAACTTCGTGAAAGCATCGATTACCACAAGGAGATGTTTTCTTTTGCAGTTAATACTCGGCAACGAGCCCAAATGGTCAATATGTAGAGTATGAAAGGGTATGGAAGACTTCGGTATACTATGGAGAGTTCGATTATTAATTGATTTGGGCATTGAGTGTAATATACACGGTAAACAATTTCTGATAAATCGTGTCACTTAAATCCTCATGAGGTCACTGACTCATTTCTCTACTGCCAGATGTCCTAATTTTTTATGGGACAGCCTTATCAATTGTCGTTTCATGGTGCATACATGCATAGTTTGCTCTCACTATTCCTAAAGTTGCACCTACTACACCAACAACTGTCATTGATTTTAATAAACGTTACTCCTTAAATTCAAACTGCTGCTTTTCAGCTGCATTTTCCTCAACACGTTCATTCTCCTCTTTCAAGTTTCCATTGTTAACATGTGCCTCTTGCCCCACCACACCTTTAGTATTTCCTCTACATTCTATTCCATAATGCTGACTCAAATCTATAAACTCGCTCTTTAGCCTATCTCTACGGTCTATGGTACTTGATTCTTAACAATCAGTCTCTATATGATTCTCTACAATACCTCTATGCTCACTTCCCAAATTCTCTCTCGAGCACCGTGCAATTTTGGGACTAATACCTTTTCTGTTCGACGTCTGTACCAGTGAATTGCAATCGGTAATTATTTTAAAGGACCTATGCTCTAAATATGCTCTAAAACGTCGCAACTCGTAGAATATTTATTTATTTATTTATTTGCTTAACGTCGACGAAGAACAGTAGACAAAAAAGGGAATTTATTACAAATAATTACATTGGTAACATTAAACAATATAATTAACAAAACAAGGATTACAAAAATTACAAAACAAGTGGTCCAACTCACAGCGATAGTGGATAAAAGTACAGGCTTTACAAAGATGACTGATTGCTTAAAAATTTCATACAGGTACAGAACAATGAGAACTAATAACATTAAATAAGTAATTATAAGTAGCACACACAACATAAAATGGTTCATGGAGCTAATAATTTGTCAGACAGCGCTGTAAACACAAAGGCTTAAAATTAGAAGTACTAAAGAGTCAACCAGCCATTTATAAGTTGAAATTATAACATAGCACACTGGCAAGTCCGTCTGTCTTTAAGTGAAAGGAAATCAAGCAGCAATAATCTTCTTGAATAAGATGGTAGTCTAAGGGATGTATTCCAAATCAGGCCTTCTTCTGTACGGATTCAATCATTACCTGATAAACTGATGAAGTATAAAGAAGCTTGGTAGTGTAAGAATCATCAAACTCATTAGATCATATTTTAATAAATCCAAGAGTTCTATTGGCTTTATTAACCATGGTGACGATATGATCATTGAAACATAATTAATGATTAAATAACACTCCTAGATCATTAATAGATGAGATACGCTCAAGTTGAAAACTGCCAATAGTGTACGGCAAAATACAGGCAGTAGAACAGTAAAATGACATAACAGTACATTTAGAGTGGTTGAGCAACAGATAATTATATGAGCACCAGGTACTCAAGGAATATCGTCCTGATGCAGACGATGACAGGATGGACCATTGAAAGAGAAACAAAGCTTAACATCGTCTGCATACATCAAGACTTTGGCATGAGTTATGACATCAGTGAGCTCATTAATACAGAGGTTCAAAATAAGGGGACCAAGATGACTCCCTTGTGGTACACCGGATGCAACAGCAATTTCACAGGAACAGTACTCTCTGCGTCCTATTAACCAGGCAGTCAAAAATCCATGCTAATAAATTTGGCTGAAAGCCAGGCATATTCAATTTAGTGATAAGGAGGTTGTGATTCACCAAATCAAATACCTTACTAAAATCCGTAAAAACAACATCATTATTAATAAAGCCGGTAAATTCCAGAAGGTTAGTGGTAGTGGATCGGCGTTTCATAAATCCGTGTTGTGTCAGGCTAACTTGGGAGAAACATAAATGTTGCAGGTGAACAACCAACATTTGCTCAAGAAGTTTTGGAATTGCTGACAATCTCGAAATGCCACGATAATTATCAATGCAAGATTTACTACCCTTCTTGTGAAGAGGAATTATGAAAAACATTTTCCAAGCAGCAGGAAATGAAGAAGAATTTATTGATGCATTAAAGAGAATATTTAGAGGGATACAAAGAGGCTCGGCACAAAACTTAAGCACACAATTAGGGACACCACCGGGGCCAGGAGAAAACGATGGTTTTAAAGCTCTCATATAATTGCAAACTAGCTCACTGGTAAAAATGGGAGAATAAGTAGAGCTGGAACTACATAAGTTGAAGGGATATTGTGAATTTTGTTGATGGCGAGAATATGACTTTTGGAAAAAGGCAGCAAAAAGGTTACATAGCCCAGAGTCATTATCACACGTAACATTATTAAAGGACATTCACGGTGGAAAGACGACGTTCTACGTTTAGAGTTCACAACCGAATAAAGTTGCTTAGGATTGTTTTTAAAATTAAGTCTGCATCGGGCAAGGTAGTTTCGATATCAAATATTATTAAGCATAGAAAAATGTGCTCGTGCAGCAGAGAATTTAGAAAAGCTCTGCAATGTATTTTATTTTTTAATGATAAAAGTTGCCTCGTAAGCCATGGAGGACGGTTAGTTACTGAATGACACACAGAATACGGTACACACGAATCAAATGATGAGTTTAAAATCATATTAAAATGATTAACTGCAACATTTACGTCACAACAAGCATCAAGACAAGACTAATCAACATCAAAGAATAAGCTTTTTAACATATTTAACAAAAGGAAATTGGTTTTACGGAAACAGCGAGAACGTATTGGAACAAATGATTTGTCAGGGGTTAAGGCATTATCCTGCTAAAGTTTAAGTTGTAAGGTGGGGTGAAAAACATCCTCAGGAACAGAGAGAGGCGACATTCTTGTAACCAGGCAATTATTAAGCGAGCTGACAAAGGCCAAGTCAAGCAATCGATTCGAACAATTTAGTACATGGTTAGTTTGGATCAAAGACAAGTCAAGCAATACATCAATAAAGTCATTCTGTGCAGAAGGAGTAAGGTACATAGAGTCATCAAGGATTTTCCAGTCAATGTAAGGTAAACTAAAGTCACCAAGAGTGATCAAGTAGTCAAGGTCAGAGAGAATTGAGAGTACACTAGAAATAGCTTGTGACTTGTTAAGATAAACTTCATTATCAGAAACAGGTGGGATAAAGGAACAGGTTACGTACAAAAAGCATCTTTGCAATTTAACTTTGACAGCTAGATATTCAATGCCAGCGTCGACAGGTATCGGAACTAGGACCGATGGTAAATTAATGTTCACCGATATGAGTATACAACCACCACGACGAGCAGGGCAATCAAGTCTATAAGCTATAAATTTGTCAATAAAAATTTCGGAATTATTGATTTTAGAGTTAAGCCATGTTTCAGTAAAAACAATAATATCTGCTTCAAACACTGCACTACTAATATAAAGTTTGCTAAGTTTCCCAAGAAGACTTCTTACATTTTGGTAGTGTAAAATTTGGCAAATTTAGATACGCCAATATCATCAGGTATGTAATAGGTAAACTTTTGACATTTACGGGTTCTGACTAAATCCTCGGTAACGTCCGCAGCAAGTCTGGAAACAAAATTAGACTTGCGTGGTGGGACTGCAGGATTCACAGACGAAGATGTAGCAGCAACAATCGGTCCTGAATTAGAGACGGAGGCAGCGGCAACATCACCAGCAGCGTTCTTAGCGGCAACATTCATGATATCGGCAGCAGTTGCTGCGGAAGCATTTGCTGCACCGCCATGCATATAGCTAACGTCTCTAATTTGAAACTATGGTAACGAGATTCTGTGTCTGTTGTTTTGCCAGAATAATAGAAAACAGGATGCATCTTTCCGTCATCTTGTCCCTGCATCAATACTGCTCCATATCCATATGAGCTTGCGTCTGTGTGTAATTCGGATTCTCTCTCTGGACTGAAAATGGCTAGCATAGGGGGATTAGGTAGTGCGTTTAGCGTTTGAGAGGTCTCTAATTGTTCTTTATTAAGTGGCAAAGTGGACCCCCTTCTTTTAGCAGCTGTACGAATGGTTTTGCTATCTTAGCGAATGATAACATAAATCGTCTAAAATACGAAAAGAATCCAAGGCTGAGTGCAATGCTTTCACATTTTGGGGGACTGGATAATTCTTTAGAGACTCTTTGTGAGAATCACTAGGCACTATTCCTCGTTTATTAACCTTGTAGCACAGAAACTCAATGTCTTCCTTTAGAAATATACATTTTTTCAAATTTACCTCTAAGTTGTGTTTACTATTCCAGTTAAATAATCTTTTTAATAATTCTATGTGTTCCTGTCATCCATGTAAACTACAATACTTTTGTCTCTAATTAAATCTCTCAGTAAATCAGTAATAAATCTCTGAAATATGGCAGATACATTTTTTAACTCAAAAGGCATTCTCAATCGTACTCGTACTGGCCCTGAGGAGTTACAAACGAAGTATAAGGAACTGATTTCTCTTCTACACCTATTTGGTGGTATCCTCTTTTAGAGTCTATAATAGAAAACCAACACTTATTTTCTAGAAATTCAAGACACTCCTCAATTAAAGGTAACGAGAAGTTGTCCTTAATAATCCGACTTATGAATGAAACTAACAGGACTACCTGTCACTGTGGACGGAAGTCCACGCTAGGCACGAAGCAGCACGAAGTGCGCAAACGGCGACTAGTATTATATACATCAAGAATGAAAGATTTGCTGTGAGTGTCCGATCAAATCGAGCTATATACCGATCGAAAGGTATTACTTTAACTTAGAAAAGTGAATACTAAAACTTTTGCTAACTCACCTGTTTCAAAAGATAAGTGAGAAGAAAAAATTTGAGCTATTGGGGCCGTTGGGTCTTATTAGTCTTTTTTCTAAACGCGAAGTGTTCTAATTCTAAATACGCGCCGAATGACACCTCGTTCATCCAGTTCTGACAATTCGTTCAAAAGCTATGATCATTTTATAATTAGAGCGACTTTTCCAAGTTCGGCACACTGCAAAAGTAACTTAGGTACAATAAAATGAAGCTGAATCTGTTTGCGCAACGTGCAGAATGCAAAATTAATTTTATTATTTAAAATATTTCTTATAATAACCAGAAAATACTTCGTCACAAAATTAGATATCAGAAGTTTTGTGGCTTAAATATGCATCGTCCCTAGACTTTAACCTCGCTTAAGCTGGGTACACACGATGCAAACAATTTGCAGCAAGTTGATTGCTGCAATCAAATTTGCACGTATAAACACGAGTGCAACCATTTTGCTGCCAACAAAGAACTTGCAAAATTTTTTTGCACCAATATTTTTTGCTTGTCGTCTGTATACATTATTTTACCGTTATCTTGGTTGCATCAGTTGCTTGCTTGTTTGCATGTGCTGTTTGCTTTCAGTCGCAATACTGCAGCAATCAAAGTAACATATGGGATCGCGAGAAAACGATAAAATTAATTGAATTGTACGAGAATTATTCTGTTTTATGGGATGTCTCGTCAGCAGACTATAAAAATAAGTATAAAAAGCAAAATGCTTATCGCGAAATTGCTGAGAAATTAGACAGAAGTGATGATGAAATAAAAACAAAAATTCATCATTTGCGCACTCAATTTTTGCAAGAGGTGCACAGAGTGAAGCAAAAAAAGAGTGGCCAGGGTACATCGGACAACTATAACAGCAAATGGGAGTTTTTCGATGCGCTTAAATTTATTAAAAATGACGACGGAAATAATTATAAAATTCAAAATTTGGTAAGTTGTACAATTTATTGAACATATCGTAGTAATTACTTATTTGATATATGTTTATATTGCCATGACACTTCTCCATCAGGCGAAACAAAAAATTTTTTAAATTCTTCACGTATATCTTTTGCTTCAGTAGAGCTTTGCGTACTTCTTTGATTTGGTATGCAGTTTCCTTCTAACGTCAGATCGTTACGCCAAGTACCTGGTACCACTTCTCCATCAACTTCATTGTCGAATGTTCCATTCGAAGCATATTTTTGTTTTGACTCTTTCTTGGCCATCAACCAGTTATGTAATGCGCAAATTGCAGAGAAAACATCTATTGTCTTTTCTGGCCCAAGTTCCAATGGCTTTCTTTAAACCCGAAATCTTTTTGCCATTATGCCAAAAACATTTTCCACCGCTCTGGAAAGTCGGTAGTTAAAAACACGATTTGGAGCTGGTTGATTTCTGAATGGATATGGTTTCATTATGTATCTTTTCAATGTGAATGCATCATCCGCTACAAGTACATAGGGCACCTTTAGATCTCGACCTGGAAGTGGCTGCTCCTCAGGAACATTAAGTTGTTCATTTTGTAACGCAAATGATAGACTACATGCGTTAAAAATTCCTCCATCAGAAATTCTTCCTTTGCCTTCTACATTGAAGTTAATTATTTTATATATATAGTTTATATATTTATAGTTTGCATCTGCTAACACCACATTCTTATTCTTAGGAGAGGCACCATGTTCAGCTAATTCGTCAATAACAACAGATGACGTACCAAGTACATCCAAAGCAAAAAAAAAAGAAAAAAAACAAGTAAGAATACTCTAGTCGAGTGTGCCCGACTACGAGACTCCCTGCTCCCAACTTGCATTTCAAGCAGTTCAGCGGCAACACAAGCATGCAGCTTACTCAACTTGCACAGTGCATGTCAAACTGTTGTTTCTGCCTGCTGAGACAGGGGTAATAGATTCTTCCATAACTTTGGTGCTATTTATCCGATCGTGTTGAAATTTACACATCCGAAAGACATTGATGTGTACCAAAAATTAAAGCTCTATCTTTAAAATTGTAGCTGTGGGAGTCTTTTGCGATTTGCGGGGGTGCGGGGGGGTGCATCCGAAATTTGAAATAAACTTGATCTGCGTATGGTATACAGGAACCTACATGCCAAGTTTGGTGTCTCTAGCTTTTGTAGTCTCCGAGATCTGTGTGTTCATACGGACAGACGGAAAGACAGACAGACAGACGGACATGGCTAGATCGTCACGGCTGTTGATGCTGATCAAGAATATATATAGTTTATATAGTCGGAAATGCTTCCTTCTGCCTGTTACACACATTTGCAGTACTTTATAACTCCCTTTTTCCCATTTTTAATGGGAACAGGGAGTAAAAAGGCAAGCGCTTTAGTCGATAAGCCAGCGGATGACCATCAGGTGTTCGGTGATTTCGTTGCATCTGAGCTCAGATTGTTGAAATCATACCAAAATAGACTTCTGCTTCGCAGAAAAATTCAAAGAGCTATTTTGGAATTATCGGAAATTGATAGCGAGGGCACTTTTACCTGTTCCACACTTAATATCGTGTACTCGTCTACCAATTCTCCAGTTTTTGACTTTTCAGATGGTAAAAAAGTAAATGCATATATAATTTACATACTTACTTTAAGATATTCCCTTTTCAGGCAGTCATATACATCTCGACAAGACTCCGGCACAATGCTTGCAACTGTACTCACAAGAATGCCGAAAAGAAACATCAGAGAATGATATGTATCACCTGTAAAAAATTAAATTACATCAATAAACATAATAATTAAAAGTTCATAAAAATGTTAGTTATATTAATTAAAAAAAACGCAATGTCAGGGCTAATCGGTCATTTCGTGGAATCGCAGGACGCATTACAGTGTCTTGTTTAGCTATGTAGTTTTTTACTTTTTCTAATAAAAAATGGATATCACTGACTGACATGCGAAAAAAATTGTAATAGTTTGTTTTATCGCCATTTTGTAGCTCTTTTAAAAGGTTATGATGCACTACTTTTTCATCTCCTTTGGAAATCCACTCTTTCACCCAACACTTTCTTTTTTTTTGCAGACTCTAATCTTCTCACTTTTTTACGTTTAATTAAAATTGCTAATATAGCAATAGCAGCAACTCTCGATTTTTGTACCGACATAATATAAACACGTCGTTATTCCTTGACTTTCACAAAACAATAGAACTTGCATATGAGTATCACTTGCAAGCACTGCAAACAAAAAATGAAAACACGTGTAGATATTAACGCAATATATTGCACGAAATAGCCATGCAAAAGTTTGCGTGCAAAACAAAAATTGATTGAAGCGAGAAATTTACTTGCAATATTTGCATAGGTGTTAACATTTGTGCAAACTTTTGCTGCAAATTATTTTCAACTTGCTGCAAATTGTTTGCATCGTGTGTACCTAGCTTTAGAGGTGTTTTTATTAAATTGATATATCGATGCGTATCTAAGAAAGTCATCGATATATCAAGTACATTTCAGTGGGTTGCTTATATATACTTATCGATACAATACATTAACAGCAGTTTTATTTGAATTCAAATTCAATTTGTCTCATATTTTACACTTTAATATTTATAACAAGTAACGAGATTTCCTGCTCCCAACTTGCATTTCAAGCAGTTTAGCGGCAACACAATCAAGCAGCGCACTTAGCTTGTCCAGTGTATGGCAAACTGTTGTTTCTGCCTGCTGAGACGGAGGTAATAGATCAACGAACAACGATAAGACATATATGTGTACCAAAAATCAAAGGTTTATCTTCAAAATTGTGGTTGTGGGAGTTTGATTTGAAGAGGTGCGGGGGGGTGCATCCGAAATTTGAAATTAACTTGATCTGCGTATGGTATACAGGAACCTGCATGCCAAATTTGGTGTCTCTAGCACTTCTTCATCTCTTCATCTTTTTCCCATTTTGAATGGGAACAGGGAGTAAAAAGTATAGTAATACTATGTAAATATACATTAAATGTAAAATATTGTCTATGTTTATTTAAAGTGTGATACATTACTGTGTGCTAGTAAGGGCGCTGCACCAGAAGGGGCTTAGAGGTGTTGCGGGGGGATATGTAAAGTAAGCCTGCTGTTTCCTAAATTTTTTCCTTTAAAAAAAAAAACAAGGAAAAATTTAAATATTTCGTGTTTGAATCAAGGTAAAAATTAGTTAAAAATCAAGCGGTTTTAAAATGAGCTAAAATTAAGAAATCTGGGCTTGATGAAAACGTACTTAAATCAAGTATTTTGTACTCTGCTTAAGAAAATCCGGGATGACCGTTCTTCTGACACCAGAATACTTAGATGATTTTTCTCTGTGTGTATAATCGCATTCAATTCGTCGTCTTGAGCTTGGAGATGCTTAAGTTTGCTTAAGTTTTACCTGCTTTATGCACCAGCATGCTGTGCTCAACAACAAAATCGAAATCTTCTAGAAAAATAATTCATCGCTTGTTCATCGTTTTAGCAAATGCGTTGCATTCAGTTATGAGTTTAAAGTACATGACTAGAAGATACACTCGAAACTTTTGCTTTGTCTTCAGATCGGGCTGGGCTAATGATGTCATCAATGTAGGGGATAGCGATGCGTCTACGTGACAGGTCCCTGAAAATTGCGTTGACGTGTCTGTGAAATGCACCTGGTGACTTTGCTAGGCCAAATGATACCTTGCAGAATTGGTACTGTCCATTGTGCGTGACGAGCGATGTGTATTTGCGGCCTTCATTGTCAACGTCTAGATGAAAAAATCAATTTTTCAGATCAAGAGTTCGGAATACTTTCGCATCAACAAGTCTGTCCAATTGGTCTTCTGAGTGCTCTACAACGCTACGATTTTTGGTTCATAATGTTATATCTGCTACCGGTATCTATAATTGCTAAATAATTTTGATTTTTAATGGATACATTTTTGCACATGGACATCTCTGCTGATATGTTGTGCGGGTTGCTTGCTTTTGGATCTAGATCAGGCTTTTGCTATATGCCCGAAATTAGTACAGTTAAAACATTTCTTCCCCTTACTTTCTTTTCGTACATATCTGATGTATGCCCTCTGGCACCGCATTTAATGTCTTTATTTTCTTTATTTAGACCGTTTTCTTTTCTTTGAAAAACAATTTTAAAATATTTTGTTGCATTTTTTCGTATCATTTTAATTTGTCTTTAAATTCTTTTAGGTCTTTAGCATTGTACAGAATTGATTTATTTACACTTTAGACGGTTATTTCATCAATCACGTATTACATTAATGCACTGTTTTGAATTTTACCACGTGATGCCAATTCTGTAATACTAAGCAAATATTTTTGCCAAGGTTGTTAGGTTCCTCAAAACCAGACCAATACCAGACCTTACAAACTTTTGTGCCCGTTAGCCTGAACCCAAACCGGAACACTTTTTCAACAGAAAGGGTTCGGTTCAATGAAGATATTTTTTCGCAAGCAGTTAATTTTTTACTCCCTGTTCCCATTAAAAATGGGAAAAAGGGAATTATAAAGTTCTGCAAATGTGTGTTACAGGCAGAAGTAGGCATTTGCGACTATATAAACTATATATATTCTTGATCAGGATCAACAGCCGAGACGAACTAGCCATGTCCGTCTGTCCGTCTTTCTGTATGAACTATAAGACTATAAGAGCTAGAGACACCAAATTGCATGCAGGTTCCTGTAAGCCATACGCAGATCAAGTTTATTTCAAATTTCGTATGCACCCTCCCGCACCCCCGCAAATCGCAAAAAACTCCCACAGCCACAATTTTAAAGATAAAGCTTTGATTTTTGGTACACATAAATGTTTAATCAATGTTGATCAGCTGTGTAAATTTCATCACAACCGGATAGCACCAAAGTTATGGAAGAAGCTATTACTCCCGTCTCAGCAGGCAGAAACAACAGTTTGACAGGAACTGGACACGTTAAGTGCACTGCTTGCTTATGTTTTCGCTGAACTGCTTGAAATGCAAGTTGGGAGCAAGGAATCTCGTAGGCGGGCACACTCGACTAGAGTATTCTTGTTTGTTTTAATATATTTTTGGGAGTTTTCTGCTGTACACAAAATTAATTAATTTAAGAATACTCGAAAGGGAAAAGTCGTAAAAAATGTTGTTTATAGCCATTGCTGAAACACAAGTTTCAGTTTAGCGGACTTTTTCCACGATCAAATTTGTTAGTTCCGGCCTTCGCACTAGTTAAGATAAAAACCCATTAGTGCAAAAATTTCTCATTAGATATACAAAGTTCAAACATTGTATTGAATTAGGTACAGCTAATTCGGAAAAATTTTGTTTTTCATATTTATTTAAAATTTTAAAATTAAGTAGAAACCTATTTATATAAAATTTTAATAATTGCTTTAAATTTCAATGATCCAAGGTTTGAACCAAAACCTCCGGTTCAAAAACCGGTCCGTGGGTGCCAAAAACCGGTCCGCGAACTGAACCAAAAATTTTCCTCAAGGTTCGAACATTAGAACGGACTTATTCGAACAATTTCGAAGTCTGCAGACTTGATTCTTGCACACTTTCGCTCTTTTTAACTTTTATTTTCGACATAAGTTTACGTAATTGTGCACTGTTCATTTTGGTTCGAAACTCACACTCTGTAACCAACACGTTGTCTGCTACGTATTAGGAGCATACTCTGTCTTTTAAATCGACTGTGCTCAGGGCAAGTGGGGTGGGTCTCTTACTCCCTAATGCGTACGCGTAACCTAAATAAAACCAAGACAGAGTTAAGACAGGAACAGGACAGGATATCCCTAGCCTACAGTACCGAGTGAATTTAGATGACTTATAGATGTGGTGGAAGAATTGAGGTGAAAATATTCTTTCTTCTTTACCCGCCTAACCTGTAAAAGCATTGTATTTTGTTGGTTTTACCCTTTTGCATACCCTTTTGTAGTACCGCCCCAAATAGGAATGAATAAGTCCATTGTCACTATTTAATTCGTTTCATTAGGTAATAAATTGTTATATTAACAATACGAATAGTAGAAGGCATTTTATAATTTAGAGTATCATGACATTCTAAGAAGACGGAAAAAGCATACTAGAATGCCGGGCGGTATTGTGAGCAATGTGTTGGTTGCCCAATCAGATGCTATGACCGACCCACCGAGACATGATTTTGCTGGCGTTGCCAACACCTGGCCCTGCTTGGTGCTTGCAGAAATCCGATTCTGGAATCCGAAGGAAAACGTCCGGTCGAAGGACGTGCGTCAATGCGCGATGCGGAGCCGCACGGCAAAACGTGCGTTGTTACAACGCAATGTGGAGCCACACGGTAAAATGTGCGTTGTTGCACACAACGCGGACCCGCTGTTGGTGCGCGTGCATGCGGCGATGTCGCACGGTAGTCGCAGTCGCGAAAATGCACCGTGCACGCTTCCTGCAGTGCCACAGAATCACTGGATCGCTTCGATTTTTTCACTGATTAATCAAAAACTATATATTTGCATTTGATTGCGCGCATATCACAGCCAGATGATGTTTTGCCATTCCCCAAATACGCGGATGCGATATATGGCCATTCAATTGTATCAAAGTTGCCAATTATTACAAAGTTGGTGTTTGCCAACACTGATCAATGATCGATATCTTATCGTTAAATTCAAATTTAAGCAAACGTTAAATTCAAATTTAAACAAACGTTGAAATTTAAATTCAAACGAACATTAAAATTTGAATTCAAACAGGCTTTAAAATTCAATTTTTAGCAACTAAATTCTGCGCACACTTGCATCCCCCTCCCACAGGTTTCATTTTCTTGGCTACTAGTCGAAAAAGGAAAGCTGGAAACACAAAAAAAAAGTGTGCGAGCTACGCAATATGCATAATATCAAACACGGACATGATAGGGACAAAGGATACAAAAAAAAAATTATTTCACCATATGTCCTTGGAATGGAAAATGCCTAACTCCTTTCCGTTCGAATCATCTAGTAAATACAAATTGCTAAATACTTTCTGTTTGATTCGGGCTTTGATTCCGATAGGCGCTAGTTTAGCATTGAAACTAGCTGCCATATTGCTAAATGCAAAATTACGCTTAATAACGTGTTGGTCAACCTCCAGCACGCAAGTCGTATGTTCGCTGATTCACAACATAAGCCTTATTCACATGTTTTTGGATAGCTGACCGGAATTTCTGAAACTCATCAGCTCGAGGTAACTTTATTTGGCCTTCATTGACAAGATTGAGATGCTTAAGAATTTGTAGTCAGAGCCGTGGGTGAGCATATGCTGACCGAAAACTGCAAAATATGGAGAAAGCCCTATCGATTGATGTATGGTGTTTCTCAACGAACTATTGATGCTGCTGATATATATAGATCCCATTCGCGTTGATCTGCACGTATAAAGGATCTGAGCGCGGCGTTGATCGAGCGATTAACTCGTTCGGCTGCATTTACCTGTGGCGAATACGCGCCGGTAAACATATGTTGTTGTAAATACGGGGTATTTAGAAAGAAAAGAGGAAAATTCCAGGCTTTTAAATTGAGTGCCATTGTCGCTCATAATCATTTCGTTTACGCCATAACAATCAAAAATTTCTTGTTTTAGAAATTCAACGAGTCTTTTAACAGGTCTAAGGAAAGTAAACTTGGTATAATGATCTAAAATTATAAAGATATCCATATGTCCTTTTTTCGTATGTGGAAATGGTCCGATAAAATCTATATATAACCGCTGAAACGGTCGTTCGCTCATCATTTGGCTTCCCATGGGTGGTCTTAGAGCACGAGTAGGCAATTTTGACGTTTGACACAGCTCACAGGCACGAATATAATCGCGCACGTTGATCACCATATTCGGCCAATACAAATTCCTCCGAATGCGATCTAGCCACTTGACCATGCCACAATGAGCAGAAGTAGGCTGATCATGTGCTGCCTTAATCACATCGATTCGCAACTCTTCGGGTACATACAATTTCCAACAATCATCGTCACAAGCAACGCCTACTGACGGAAAATCTTTTTGGTGCATGAACCATCGCAAACTGGCATGATCCGTCACTACCTTGAATTCGTGGCCCTCAATATACATGCGGAATCTTTTAATTGCTAAGACTACAGCGATACACTCGAGCTCGGTGACCGAGTAATTGCGTTGAGCCTTGTTTAGTTTTTTAGACATGTATGCAATTGGTCTCTCGTTTCAAAGCTCGTTACACTGGGCTAAAACTGCACCTATGCCATGCATGGAAGCATCACACTGCACTACAAATGGTTTATTATAATCGGGATGTATCAGAAAAGGGGCGGAGCAAAGCTTCAATTTGACATTTTCACAATTAAAAATTCAAACATCTTTTGGATAGAGTTATATGACACGGGGATAGAAATAGTCAGCTGTTCACTTTAAACATCCGCCATTGCTAAAATTGCATTAAGGAAATCGTCAAAACACTCGTTGCTCCTTTGCTAAGGACGTCTGATAGAGTCTTTAATGTCTTCGTCAGTACGTTGGTCTTTGTAGTCGGTTACAGAGATGAAACCAGGTCATTGGGTCTGAACTACGATAAAATCTCAAATAAAAGGCCAGCGTTGGGCCAGTAAACAAGATATTACCAAACTGATACAGTAAATCAAAATCACCGTTAAGGCACTGAGCTGTTAAACAATTGACGCGGTAAATAAAGTCTTCAACGGAAATGCCATCCGCCAATCCCGAAAATTTCAGATGCCAATACTTGAGATTCGATCAGGCCTGTCGATCAGGTGTCGTGGTGCCTGAGGAATATCGTTCTCCTATTCCATTTGATGACCTTCGTTAACTTCCCGTTGAAATATCGGTTGCAAGTTTAAATTCCTAATAGCTGCGCTAATTTCGTCAGAGATAGTAGCAGCTATACTCGCCCTATGAGATTCTAAAGAACTTGAAATTAATTGTTAGCTGTGTTGCCCGTAGCCGGTTAAGATGCTGGAGAAGACACGGAGCGAGCAATGTCGAGGTCAAGTCGTGCTTCCATTTGTTCACGGGTGCATGATCGCCTGCACACAGGACATGTCTCATTGTTGGTTAACTAAGAAGACAAACACGCCCAGTGAAATTAATAGTTGCATTATCATTGCAGATCGGACAAACCTTTGTCGGAAGCTGATTGGACGACAGGTTTTCTAGACTGCGTCGAACTGACATTGCGACTGATAAAGGGTTAGACTTAAAATTAAAACAAAATGGTTTAGATCAAATGATCAGCGAAAATAAGAAAAATACGAAAATAAATGATTAATATGGGGACATATTTTCGGTACATACATATACACATCGGTTGTCCACATCTATAGTCATATCTAATCACACGAGTGTAACTGTTGTTAATTAAGGCAATATAATGAATGGTTTATGTAAATTTAAGAGGAACTTGTCGAAATCATCCAACAAGAGCAGTCTCAATTAAATTTACACACACGAGAAACGAGGCTATTATGAATTTTGGAACTGTATTGCTTGGTATAGAACCGAATTATCATCAGAACTATAAATACCATAACGACAACGACAAGATACGATTTATGATCTGGTCTGGCTCCGAACAGGATATCAGAATGCCAGCAAATCCTAGGTACATATATCGTTAATGTGCAGATTTAAATGAAAGAATAAGTTCGTGAAGGGTAGATCTAAGGAATGTGAGGAAAGGGATTGGGAGCGAAACTCGGCGTTGAGTTAAGTGCCCGATGTAAACTTAAGTATAGTAAATTCTACCATAGAATAAGCATGCATCGGTCTACCGCATCAACCAAGAGTTATACAATGTTTCGGGAGCTATGTTGTAGCTTCCCTGCGGTCGTGTGCTCCACCGTTGGGCGCCATTTATTTATGTAACAAACACGTTGTCTGCGACGTATCAGCAGCATACTCTTTCTTTTAAATCGACTGTGCTCAGGGCAAGTGGGGTGGGTCTTTTACTCCCTAATGTGTACGTGTTACTTAAATAAAACCATTACAGAGTTAAGACAGGAACAGGACAGGATATCCCTAGCCAACAGTACCGAGTGAATTTAGATGACTTCTAGATGTGGTGGAAGAATTGAGGGGAAAATATTCTTTCTTCTTTAAACTCCTAACCTGTAAAAGCATTGTATTTTGTTGGTTTTACCCTTTTGCATGCCGATGCGTAGTACAGACGTCGCCCCAAATAAGAATGAATAAGTCCATTGTCATTATATAATTCATTTCATTGGGTAATAAATTGTTATATTAACAATAGGAATTGGCAGAAGGCATTTTATAATATAGAGTATCCTGACATTCTAAGAAGACGGAAAAAGCATACTAGATTGTATGCAAAAATGAAATTATAATAAGCTTAAGAATTTCATGATTTTTATAATATCAAAATTAATCCTAATAAATACATGTATATGTGTTTAAAAACTCATATTTGGCTTAAGCCAGGTTAAGGAACGATGGGTGATTGCCTCTCGAGAGGAGGGGCAACGTTAATCCAATGCGCAGCGTAAACGTTGATAAATGCCGGGCGGGATTGTGAGCAATGTGTTGGTTGCCTAATCAGATGCTATGACCGACCCACCGAGACACGATAAAACGTGCGTTGTTGCAACGCAATGTGGAGCCACTCGGTAAAATGTGCGTTGTTGCACGCAACGCGGACCCGCTGCTGGTGCGCGTGCATGCGGCGATGTCGCACGGTAGTCGCAGTCTCGAAAATGCACCGTGCAGGCTCCCTGCAGTGCCACAGAATCACTGGATCGCTTCGATTTTTTCACTGTTTAATCAAAAACTATATATTTGCATTTGATTGCGCTCATATCACAAAACGTTCCTTAATTGGGGGTTAGATCCGACAAAGTGGAGATTAATTACCAGCCGGTAATCAAAATCTTCGCCAGACTAGGCCTGGCTGCGTGTTTGTACGCCAAAAGTGTCCTTAATGCTGGATGGCAAAATTAAACGACTTTTAGCACGTTTATAATCCGCTTTTCCGACGAGAGAAAAATGTGTGTGTGTGCACAGATCAAGGCGATCGAAAAAGTATGCCCGGAAATCAAGATGACATGTGGCATCCATCCTGCTTATTGACACACAGGGCTGGACATGCCTGCCAGATGATGTTTTGCCATTCCCCAAATACGCGGATGCGATATATGGCCATTCAATTGTATCAAAGTTGCTAATTATTACAAAGTTGGTGTTTGCCAACACTGATCAATGATCGATATCTTATCGTTAAATTCAAATTTAAGCAAACGTTAAATTCAAATTTAAACAAACGTTGAAATTTAAATTCAAACGAACATTAAAATTTGAATTCAAACTGACTTTAGAATTCAAATTGAAGCAACTAAATTCTGCGCACATTTACAACTCTTTTAAGTTTTTCCAGTCTTTTATAGCACGTTCGCTTATGATGTACATTTTGGCAATGCCTTTTAATGCTCTTTTGGCAAAAATAAACTTTTGTAAATCGTCCCAATGCCTTATGATTGCCATATCCTCAAAATCTTCTACCCAAATTTTAGCCGGCAAAGTGTCATCACCACCAAAGGATCGAAGCTAGTTCTCGATATCACGAAAATTCATAGAAACGTTTGGTATGCTTATACTTGAACCGGACCGATGTCAATATTCTGTGCCACTACTGTAGAATTTTCTAGCACCTTCTTCTTGACGCCTGATTGGTTATTTGCAGCAGCTGTACTGAGTGCATTGCTGCTCGACGAAATGTCGTCTGCTTCGTGAATGCTTTTGTTGTTGACTCTGGCGTTGTCTTGCTCGTCTTCGTCTTGTAGCTCGTCTTCTTCGCCGTCGGAGTCAGTGTCATTTATTTCATTTGATTTCAAAATTTTTTTTAAAAATGTACCCAGTTAGATCGGCTTTCTTATGACGCAGCCTTAAAATGTTGCAAATTATTGCATGATCATTGTTGGACAAATTGTTCGCAACTTATGCGATCTTTTTATTGTATATTATGTCTTTGTCATCAAATCCCTCGAAGTTCCATAATCAGTTCCGATTTTCACGATCGCCAATGGTCTCCAACACTAATTTGTGAAGCAAAGCAATGTTCTGCTTCTTCTCTTTTTTAAAAGCATCGCGAATGTTCTCGAAATCGACGAGCTACGGCATTATGACGCCGTTTCTTTTTGTCTCTCATATTGTTTTTGGTAATGCCGTTTTCAGTGTGGCTTTCACAATCCTTGTATGTATGGTTTGCACACACAGGCTTATTCATACACACCCAGTACACTTTCGTTGTCTCAATCTAACTTTATCGTGCGTCCCTTAAGGGTCGTTTTTGCGTCGTTACTTTTAATTTTTACATATGTACATATATGTACATTTTTGCGGCGTAGTTGTACATATACGTACATCACTTTTGCGTCGTTTTATATTCTAATATAAATTTTTATACTTTGACACTTTTATAATCACTCTGCCTGTTACATACATTTGGAGTACTTTATAACTCCCGTTTTCCCATTTTTAATGGAAACAGGGAGTAAAAACCAATTGGAAAAAAAATATATTATTATTTATAATATACCCCAGAATCGAGTTACATAGTGTAATTTAACGTCACTTCTAACACCAATTTTCGTTAAAGACTTCTAAGGAGAAATTCGTAAATAATGTTTAAAATGGTGAAGTATATCTATGATTTAAATATCATTATAATTATTAACACTTACTCTTTAATATGTTCATTCAATTTTTCTTTTCTTTTACACAGTTATTTCGTTAATTCTACAAGTTGTAAACCAAAATTGGTACCTGTCGTAAATACAGTCTTCATGGAGCGCACCAGTGCACTTTCCACCACTGCACCCAAGTACCACAGTGGGGTGTGGTCTTGGGACAAGAAAACGGATAGTCTGCACTTTGAGCCTCATAGAGATTTAAAAGATGCGATGGAGCGGTATATTGAGACAAATGGATACAATTTTATTCGCACACTTAGTCACGAGGAGGAAATAATCTTTCGTAAGCAGTATGTGCGTTTAGAAACCACCTTTGACTCGGATACAGTGGTGCTCAATGACGTACGCGATCTGGTGCTGTTTCTTATGCCAAAAGAGTTTTTGACCGGGAAGTTTCTTCAATTCATGCACAAGCCTGCTGTTCACAGACTACTTCATGCTCTTGTTATATATTTTGAGTACTTTCTCCGGTTGGTGGAGTTTGTTCTTATCCGTCGTGATGAGCTGTCAAGCGCCATGGCCCAGATACAGAGTGAGCAGACGATTGAAATGAAACGAATATTCTCCGTCAATTTGAGTCAATACCGCATGCTGGTGGCTAGAAATTACAGCGTTATCCTCAAGGGCGAAGGGGATATGGCCGAGTTTTATCACATGAAGGATAAAAGCAATATTTCGGCCACGATCAAAGACAAAATTTTTCACGAGCAGTTTTTGGCAGTTGCCACTCAGATCGTTTGGATCACCATGCATAGACGGGCCTACAACGTAGTCGAGATGGAGATGAATCGACTTTTTCGCTCCGAACATTTTGTGATGAATCGGCCTGGGTATATAAAGTATGCACCGTCTGAAAGAAGTCTGCTATATGGACGTAGAAACAAGATTGTAAACTATCGTATGCAGGTCTCACCGTTAATTCGGGAATTGGAACATGTACCCCAAGAGGATCTACCGCTACTATGGATAGGCGAGCGCAAATATCGTGGAACCGACATTCGCATTGCCCAGATAGAGCTGGAGTATATCGTTCCTGGCCCGCAGTTGCACATGATAGACGTAGCCCATGGTGTTTTGGGACATCCAAAACGTCTGTACGACACCAACCTCAACCTAAACTGGCCTTCAGTGCGGCACGAAAACTACTCTATTGAGCATGACCCTTATCATATTATTCGACAGCCATATCTTCGCATACCTAGCATTGACGAAACGAAGATACGCAAAATGTCTCAACACTATGAACATTTTTTTAAAATTTTTCGAATTTACGAGCCATGCAGCCGCCAGACGGTTTTCAAGTGGCTTCGCCGAGAAAAAATAATAATTTCCGCAGACAGTGATGACGACTTCGACAACATTTATGTGCGCTGTAAAAAAGAACTAGCTAGAAAGCCGTACTCTCCTAATGTAGACCAGATTATCGCAAAATATTTCAAAATCATTTCCAGACTTCGAAAGGAGGCGAGTTTCGATTTGGATGATAATATCAGCAATCCGCGCCTCAAGCACTGTGTTACTCGCCCTAAGTTGCAAGTAACAGGTGACGATCATTTTTTTGAAGAGTAATGTGATAAATAGATAATTTTTTCTTTGGTTGTAAGCATGGATTACTTTAGTTTTCAGAGAAAAGCATAGTCGTATATTCTTACTCGTATTTAAAATCAGACAATAAATGTAAATGCATTAAATAATGACTAAATTCTCTGGTGCACTGTTTTGGACCTGAATTTTCAAATCTCTGAACCATATTTTTGTTTGAACACTCAATAAAATCTGTGAGTAAAACTAACCCAAATCCTCCGTTTCCATTAGACAAACTGAACGAAACTAACCTAAATGTGAAATTTATTGTAATACATAAGCGAAATATTGTCGTTTGGAAATACACTAAGCTAAAAAAAATTAGTAATATTTTATCATAACAAAACAATTGTTGCCATTGTAATGTTAATGTAAAATTGAATACGCACAGTAACATTTTAAAACAACATAAACTATAATAAACATTTTTTATGCAGAAGATATTACAATTATACTCTTTTTTAATTTTTTTTAAAAAAAAAGAACAAAGAGTATATTGGGTTTGTGAAATGCCCGTCTGTCCGTCTGTCTGTATGAACGCAGTTTTTTTCCACAGTTTTGAAGCTAGAGCAACCAAACTTGGTATACATGTTGGTATATACCATAGGCAGACAAAATGTCAAGATCTCCCCCCACCCCCTCCCCCTCCCCCACAAACCGCAAAAACCTACAGTGGTGCTCATGGACATAAGCCACAAGACTTCAACCAAGAATTTAAACGAAAATTAAGAAAAGTTTTTATTTTACAGCTCCAATTTTTTGTGTCACATTAGTTCTATATATCAGTGTTCTTATAGAAGAATAACCAAGTTATAAAAATATATATTCAACGAAAAAATTAAAAAATCTGAGACCATCTCCAAAATGTCCTGCTCACATACTTGAGCCACCTGGAAAAAAATGGTTGAAAAAGTTAAAATTTGCCCAATATTCCTTATACTTTTAATAAATTTACTTTAATATTGAGTGGGATGACCTTTCTATTAAGAACAGCGGAGCAACGCTTTGGCATTGAATCCACAAGACGTGCGCACTGTTGAGGGGTGATTTTATTCCACTCTTCTTGCAAAATTCTCCACAAATCGTTTTTATTTGCTGTTTTTTTTTGGCCAAAGTTAGAAATGCCATTGCATTTTATAAGAAACATGGAACCTGGGAAAATATTCCACGTGAAAAGCCCAGAAAAACCACTTTAAACGACGATAGACGGATTGCCAAAATCAGTAAAGCCGATCCGTTCTTGACTTCGATGCAAATCAGAGGTCAAATGGTGGCAGATTATGGCGTGAATGTGTCCTCTCAGACCATAAGAAGACGGCTAAATGAATTCGGGTTATATGGACGCATTGCCCAAAAAAAACCATTGCTGTCCATTAAAAATGTTAAAAAGCGCCTTCAATTCGCCAGAGAGCATATTCAAAAAGGTCCCAATTTTTGGAACATGATTGTTTGGAGCGACGAATCCAAGTTTAATGTCTTTGGGAGTGATGGTAAAGCATATGTACGACGTCCTCCCAACAAACAATTGGACCCCAAATACACGAAGAAGACCGTTAAACATGGTGGCGCTTCGATTATGGTCTGGGGCTGTTTCACCGCATCAGGCGTAGGTCCCCTAGTGAAGATAGAAGGCATTATGAACGGCGAAATTTACAGGGACATCCTTATTAACAATTTATCTGGAGAATTTGCCAATAATTTGCCACTTGCCTGGATATTTCAACAGGACAACGACCCGAAACACACCAGCAAGATAGTCAAGTCGTGGCTTAACCAAGAGGCAATCAATGTTTTGCAATGGCCACCGCAGAGCCCCGACTTGAACCCTATAGAGAACTTGTGGGGCATTCTTAAACAAGTCGTTGGGCAAAAAAAAAACCAGCAAATAAAAACGATTTGTGGAGAATTTTGCAAGAAGAGTGGAATAAAATCACCCCTCAACAGTGCGCACGTCTTGTGGATTCAATGCCAAAGCGTTGCTCCGCTGTTCTTAAGCAGAAAGGTCATCCCACTCAATATTAAAGTAAATTTATTAAAAGTATAAGGAATATTGGGAAAATTTTAACTTTTTCAACCATTTTTTTCCAGGTGGCTTAACTATGTGAGCAGGACATTTTGGAGATGGTCTCAGATTTTTAAAGTTTTTCGTTGAATATATATTTTTATAACTTGGTTATTCTTCTATAAGAACACTGATATATAGAACTAATGTGACACAAAAAATTGGAGCTGTGAAATAAAAACTTTTCTTAATTTTCGTTTAAATTCTTGGTTGAAGTCTTGTGGCTTAAGTCTATGAGCACCACTGTATATCTCCCACAGTTTTATAGCTAGAGTAACCAAGCTTAGCACAAGGCCTACATATCACATCCATCATTGATCTGACAAAAAAATTGGGCACGCCCACCCCCGCCCCCAAAAATTAGCAAAGTCTGTATCTCCCACACCCTTTTAGCTAGAATCAAATTTTGCAGGTTGAATTCTATTGCCCTATTAAATAGATTCGATAAAAATAATTTTGCCACGCCCACCCCCGCCCTTGCAATCGAGCAATGTTTGTTTCTGCCATTTACATTTCGCTCACTGCTTTTGTTCGAAAGTTGGTTTAAAATGGTTTAATTGTTAGAGCTTTGATTTAAATTAAAACGTGAGTCTACGCATATTTCATAAAAAGCGTTAGCTTACATTTTTGCGTATTAGGGAGTACAATATGCCTCGTGGAACTAGCATTTCGGAGCATGAGCAAGGAGTGATCATTCGAATGCATGAACGTGGTGCCAAAAATATTGAAATCGCTAGGCGACTCAATCGTCATAAAAACACAATTTGTAATTTCCTTAAAAAGCCTAGTCGATATGGAACAACACTACGGAGTGGACGGAAGACCGTTATTGACACCCGATGCAAACGTCAAATTCACCGACTTGCAGCCGTGGATTCACTGAGCAGTGGAAAGATTAATGCTCAATTGGGACTCAATGTAACAATTAGTTGAATTATTCAAATAATCCACGAAAATTCGAGTCTTAAACATGCCACAATGGTACCAAAACCTAGGCGTCTACCTCGCCACATTAAGGCGCGCACGGAGTTCGCACACAAGTACCAATTCTGGGACGTGGAATGGAGTAAAGTTATTTTCAGTGACAAAAAAAGTTAAATTTGTATGGTCCTGATGGCTGCAAGAAATATTAGCGAGATATGCGACATGATCGACGAACCTGTTATAAGCGCTGTCATGGTGGTGGAACGGTGATGGTATGGGCAGCGTTTTGTTATAAAGGAAAGAGTCCAATGTGTTATCGACTAGGATGAATACCGAAATTTATGTGGAATTATTGGACGAAAACTTGGTGGAGTTTGGTAGTCAGTTATACGGCGATGACTGGACCTTTCAGCAGGAAAATGCGCCAATACACAATGCAAAGCTGACAACAGAGTTTTTCAATGGAAGAAGTATTCCAGTTTTAAAGTGGCCAGCAATGAATCCGGGCCTCAATCCAATTGAGGATCTCTGGGGTATTCTATCCTCTGCTATGTTCAAAATTTGTCGGCAGTTTGCGACTGCAAAAGAGTTTAAATTGGCAATAGAGCAAGAATGGGCAAAAATTGACCCATCCCACTTACAATCTTTGGTTAACTCAATGCCATTTCGTCTAAGTTCAGTTATAATGAATAATAGAAAGTCTATTGAATATTAACTTAAATAAATAATATCGAATTTAATAAATTTAGGTTAAGTAAACCATTAAATTGAACAAAAAAAAAAAGTCACATGTAATTCTTTATAATGAAGTAAAAATTCACATTAAGTTTTTTCTGTAGTAATTTAAGATTTTTTAAATTTGTTCCTTTATTTTGTATTCTATTACTAAATAAGCAATAAAACTGCTTACCACAAATTTTTTAATTTGCACTTGTGCAATTCAAATTTAACACATATAATTTTTTTACTGAGGTATATATGATGCTGGATCGTCTTATCGAAAAAGTGTTTCCACAAGCGTCATATCACATTTGTCATAATAGGTATCATATTCATGAAAATACGATATGTCAACAAATATGAAGAGCTCCTGTGGAAACGTTGCTGTCATGTTGTGGCTGCAAATTAATTAAACAAATTATATCGACATATTGGCATGTTGTCACATTTGACGAAAAAAGCAAAGCAATTTTAAAATTGATTGTGTCTGAAAATTGTAAAATCGAACCAATTGCAAAAACCAAGTGCATAAAAAACTGTTCCGTCTGCCTACCACGACGGGGGAAATAGACTCTTCAAATTTATTGCTTTGGCGTTTATCATCCAATATGGTTGAAATTTACGCATATTGCATAATAAACAAAATTTGACAAAATTTCATTAAAATTGGAATACTATATCTTATAGCTGCCATAATAAGTATCAGTTGAAAAATAAGTTTTTGTATAAACAATTTTATTATTTTTTAAGAGAACTCAACCAAATTTACTTTGTCTAAGTACACTATGCAACAGGCAAAATGTATCCGGGCTTAAAGTTTTTTTTTCAACTATAATTTTTTCAAAGTGAGTTTAAGTAATTGACTATAGCTAACGTATTGCGGCACCGATTTTAAAAAACAATACACTAAATATATAGGCCAACAAATAAGTCTCGTAGATTTTGGACATACTACTAAAAATTTTGGAGATATTGAGTCCAAAATTGCGAAAAAAATTATTTTTGAAAAATTTTTAGTTGGAATTCAATTTGAAAAGTCGAAAAAATAAAATGCATCCCGCTAAATTCTTCTTTGAGCATGGAGATTCACTCATAACGTTTTAAAAAAGTCATCACTCGTAAAATCTATGGTAGAACTTCCAAGCCATTTGAACAAATCAACATTTTTCAATTTTTTATACCCTTGCAAATGTATTATAATTTTGTCACGAAATGTGTAAAGCATTGAAGACATCTCAACCAAACTCAGCAAATACCAGTTTTATTACACTTTACATATTTCAGCCAAATCTCATCAAAATCGGACCACTTTATACTATAAAGGCCATAGGAACGATCGGTACAAAAAAATAAATTTCTATATGGCAACTATAAAATATATTGATCCGCTGTTAATCAAACTTTGTGAACATGTTCAAAAAACGATTAGAAATGGAATTGGTAAGTTTGGTTGAAATATTTTCATAAACAAGAAAGTTTTTCATATAACGCATTTTTAACCGATTGTTCCTAAGGCAGCTATAGGATATAGTGTTCCGATTTTTATAAAATTTTGTCAAAATGCATATATAATGCTAAAATGCTATATATAATGACACACTAAATATTATTTAGGTTATTAATGCATATATCATAGCGTCAACATGACACATGCAATAATATGTAGGTAATAAAATCACTACAAGAACAATAACCACCAAAACTGCTGACCATTATTGCTTATACTGCAAGTTATTGTCACATACCCAATTTCGCTTACTACACATAATTACACAATACTCTCACACTGCACTTATTATTAAGCACTTTGTACCAATTGATTAAGATAAAAATACTCATAAGATCGTTCAATAAATCAGCCTTGACAGAACCCCACCAGTGGTTATTCTTCCTTACTCAATCTCTCCTTTGTCTAACTAGTTAAAGTGCTAGTTACGACGCTTTACAAGAATACAGTTTATGTGCTGATATTCACGCTACGTTTAATCCGACAAATCCATAGAGGATTCGGAACGTATCCTATTTGGATAAACATTTTGGTGACCCCGACTCCTTGAAGTTGTCAACTAGGCGACACCACAGGACACCCGACTCCTCTGAAGTTGTCAACTGGGCGACACTACAGGACACAGAATCTTCTGTAATTGTCAACTAATTAGATGCCCAGGAAGACATCGGTCAAGATATTCAAAGACTGATCACAAACTTCAAGAAGGATTCAGCTGAGAGAAAGTCAAAGGCTGGATACTTTCAAGGCAAAACGTCAGTGTTGAATGAAAAATGGAGAATGTTTCAAACAAATAACGAAACTATCCATACTATTGCCAGCCTAACCGACGATAATAAATATGTTCAATATTATAATGATGTTGAGGCTATGGTCAAAAAATTTGCAGCGATTTTGAAAGACGAAACTGATAAATCAGAGCAAGCCTCGAGTACCGGAGTGGAACAGCAACATGGCAAGCTCACCATCGAGGATCCTGCACCACCACCACCGAGTATTGGCATGGAGCAGCTGGATGACAAATTTATCAATGAGCCTCAGTCACGACAAGGAACAATCGATTCGAAATTTAAGTCATTGTGTCGTAGACAGCAGGCGATGATTGCATCTCTAAATCGGATCTTAAAGGAATCGACTGAGAACATTGCAGGTGAGCTCATCAAATTTCTTAATACACGAAGCAGCCGATGACCCAAAAAGGGCAGGATATGATGTCAAGGAATATCTAAAGGCAGAAATGGCTGTAAGAAAGGCGTTAGCAGGTAAAGTCAGCGCATCAAGCGGCAATGACGTAAACCTAACACGAATAACTATTCCGAAATTCGATGGAGATATATTAAAATGGACACAATTTTATGACATGTTTGTGTGTATGATACACAAAACAAATATCCCACGATCCGAAAAATGTGGTATCTAAAAACCAGTTTGATCGGTGAGGCAGAAAGGATGATACGCCACATAGATTTGAAGGAAGAAAACTATGAGCACGCTTTAAGTATTCTCATAGAGGCGTACGAAAACCCAAGACACATAGCAACAACGGTATTGAACCGATTTTTGCTGCAACAGGCCATCAACGACAATGTTAAATCATTAAAGGATTTATACATAATTACAATGGAGTCGCTCGCATTGGGCAATTCAAAGGAAATTCAGCCACTGGACATCATGCTCCAGTTTATTGATCAACGAATCCGTGTTTTAGCCTCCGGGAAGAAAACACAAGGGAATGCCAAAAAGGAATCAAAGGGAGCTACATGTGCATCCTCATCAACCACTGAAAAGGCATGTCTCTATTGCAAGAAGTCAAGTCACTTCCTATTTCAGTGCGACGACTTCCGCACTAAACCAATTGCTGATCGCTTGAATTGGGTGCAACGTCAAAAATTATGGCTCAATTGTTTTAAAGGAGACTATATGGCAAAGGCATGCCCAAGTCGATTCAGTTGTTTCAAATGCAACAAAAAGCACAACACGCTGCTTCATTTGGAAAATAGATCATTTGCATCCGCTGGACTCCAGACCCACATTGTAGCAGCCGTAAACAGTCCAAGCTACAACCTTCTCGCCACAGCAAAGGTAGCGGTCCAAGCAAACAATGGACAGCAAGCCACGTTTAAGGCACTACTTGATTCTGGATCACAAATAAATGTAATTTCGGAAAGACTAGCTTCTTTACTGTCATTAAAAAGACACGATACCACATTGCAAATTGAAGGAATCGGTGGACAGCCTAAAACAAGTAAGGCTCGAGTTAATGTACTAGTAAAATCACTACACAGTGATTTTACAATGCGGCTTCAAGCATTTGTTTTACCGCACATAGTCAATGATGATTCCCCGTAGTTCGCTCTTTCGTAGTTGACGGTTGTGTTTTCTTTGTGCTCCATATATTTAATTGTTTTTGTGCGTTTAAGTTGCTTAAAATAAATTTTTTTGCACCTATATGCAGTTTAACTAATTGTGCCATCAATTACACTGTGATTTTTTGTTCCTAATAAAGATTTTGCCTTAATAATTTGTTAATTGCAAATTGTGGTGGAATTGTGAACTTTGCACTTTGACTTTGTTTGTGATTACCGGAGTGTTCAATCTTCTTTCTCTGTTTCGCGTGTGCGTGTTGTTGTTGCTTGCTCTAAAGCATTACTCTTTGCATCGCCCGCTTTTGCATCTCCGCTACTGCTGTGTTGTTGCTTTTAACATTCTTGGCTTATCTTCTTTGTGGTTTCATTTGTTTACATTTTTCAACTTCGGCTGCAGCTGTGTTTTTGTTTTTCTTTGTTTTTTTTCATATTCTTGTGATAAATTGTCTGTTGCTCTCTTTAAGTGCGCAGTTTTCGTTTGCCTTGTTCTCTTCTCAAATTTGTTGATTTCTCTTTCATATTTGTTATTGTTTTGACCCCGGTAGTAATTATGTCAATGTGTTGTAAAAATCCGTGCACATTTAAGCAGTCTGTCGATGCTGCACCACCGCAATATGTTTTTTGTTGGTTGTGTAGTAGCCTTATACATGCTAAATGTGCGGGGATTTCTGGTCGAGATTGCGAAAAGATTTCTACCAAGGCCAAAAAGGGCCATGGTGGTTTGACTTGGTCTTGCCCTGCGTGCATTGCCAAGCAGATTGATTTCTTGCGGATGTATAACTCCGTTAGAAATCAATTTGTAAAATTGAACAAAGCGGCCAAACTCCTTTCTTCTGACCTGGATTCGAGCATCGACTTGCTCAACAATTTTAAATTTGAGACTCCACCTAGGCGCCAACTCGAGTCTCAATTTTTGGATGTTCCCTCCGCAGATGCGCCCTCCTCACTGCCCTCCGGTTCTACTCTGCCACCTTCTACTCTTCTGGCAACCCCTCAATACCTTGATGTATCGCTTTCTCCATCTCCTGCAATTTCTCCGGTATGTACTCCTTCGCCATCTCCCCTTGCTATCCCCCCTGTCCCAGCTTCTAATCCTACTGTGGCTGTGGACATGCCCGCAACTTTATCCACTAGTCTAGTTACCTCCATTGGCCTAGTCGCACCGAATTCTGTATATCCGGCGGCTTCTGGTCGTAAAGAAGCATCTTTGACTATCTCAACTCCTTCTGTTTCGACTGTACCAGTCTCAACTCTTTCTGTTGTTGCCCCGCGCAAGCAAGTGTTTGTGTCTAGGCTATCACCAGACACCACTTGTGAATCTATAGCGTCGTTTATAGCTAGTAAATCTTCAGCTAGCGTTTCTATCTCCAATTTTAATTTTTCTAGTCCCCGCGAAATAGCTTCGTTTAAAATTGGTGTTCCTCTAGATATATTTGCAATCATTTGTGATCCAAAATTTTGGCCACCTCATATGATTGTTCATGAATTTAAGCCTAGAAACCGTGTTCAGCGTTTGCCAATATCTATCCCACCTGTTTCCCATTCCTTACAAGCTTCCTCATCTTCTAATGCATCGTCAAAAAACTGATATCTTCCCTTCTACTAACCTATCAGAATGTAAGAGGGCTTAACACTAAACTTTCTAAATTGTTTGTGGACAGTCTCGCTTTTGAAAGCAATATTCTTGTTTTCACGGAGACTTGGTTAAAACCCGATATTCCTGATTCCTCAATTCTCGCTAATAGGTTTTCCTCGTTTAGATGTGATCGTTTATCGCGACTAGGTGGTGGTGTCCTTATCGCTGTAGATTCTGATATCTCATCGGAACAAATTTCAATTCCTTGCCTTCTAGACATTGAGTTTCTGTGTGTCAAAATGAAAAACTTTTCAATTTTTATTACCTGTTCGTATATTCCTCCTCAATCTGATTTATCTATCTGCCAGTCTCATCTTTCTTCTATTCAATCAGTTTCCACTATGCTTTCTGATAGGGATTTATTTATTGTTTGTGGTGATTTTAATTTGCCTGATGTTGTTTGGTCCACTAGCCCAAGTGTTTTGGTGCCATCTAGTTCGCACGAATTTATTGATGGCCTGCACGAGTTGTCTTTTTCTCAATTAAATCATGTGCGAAACTGTAACGACCGCATCCTTGATTTAATGTTCTTATCTGACCCATCCTTTAGTTTAATTTCTCGTACTGATCCCCTTGTATTTCCTGAAGATCCTTATCATCCTACCTTAGATCTTTCTATAGAACTCTCTAACTTTGAGCCTATTGCTGCTCATCCAAAAGCAAAATTACGATGTTTTCGTAAAGCAGACTTTGTAAAACTTAATTATTTAATATTTCAAACTGACTGGTCCCAATTGTACTCTTGTGCAAATATGGATATTGCCATTTTAATCTTTTATAGTACACTGAATTCGCTTTTGGATGCTTGCGTTCCTCTTGCGTATCCTGTGAGGCTTAACAGGCCTCCCTGGTTTTCTCGAGAATTAACAAGGCTTAAAAATGTGATATCAAGGTCTTACAAAAAGTTTAAGGGATCCGGTAATCCTTCTGATTTTTCTCATTATATGGTCGCTAGATCAAATTTTATGATGCATAATTCGCTATGCTATAAAGATTATCTGCTACGCTGTAAGCAGCAGTTTGCTCAGGATCCTAGACATTTCTATAACTTTGTGAATGCGAAACGCAAATCTTCTTTGTTGCCACACTCTGTATTTTACGAAAATGCTAAATCAAGCTCAGTTCAGCATGCAGCTGATTTGTTTGCAAAGTTTTTTCAATCCACTTACACTTTTACTAACTACCCATCTAACACACTTTATCCTTATCCTTTACAAAGGTCTAATTGTATTTTTGGTCCTGCGATCACGAAAAGTTCACTGCTTAGTGAACTTCATTCAATTAAACCTGGGTATTCACCTGGTCCTGATGGAGTACCTGGATGTATACTAAGATATTGTGCTGGATCTCTTTGTAAGCCTTTACTTAAATTATTTTCACTATTTGTTGACTCCTGCTCTTTTCCTGTTTTTTGGAAGGAATCCTTTATCATTCCTCTTCATAAGCATGGTTCAAAGTCAGATGTTAAAAATTATAGAGGTATTTGCAAATTGTCTGCAATTCCTAAGTTGTTAGAGAAAATTATAACATCTCAGTTGCAACATTTATGTAGCTCTATCATTTGTCCTTCCCAGCATGGTTTTGTTAAGCGTCGTTCTACCACTACTAACCTACTTGAATTCACTTCTTTTGTTATTAAAGGATTTCAGAGGAAAATGCAAACTGATGCAATTTACATTGACTTCAGTAAGGCTTTTGATTCTGTTAACCACTATCTCTTGCTTCATAAGCTCCACCTTATCGGATTTCCTCCCAACCTTCTTTCTTGGATTTCTAACTATTTAAATAAGAGGACCCAAAAAGTTATTTTCAAAACTTCTCTATCTACTCCTGTCCTGGTCACTTCTGGCGTTCCGCAAGGTAGTCATCTAGGTCCTTTGCTTTTTATCATATCACACTCTCATATACTGATGTATGCTGATGATGTGAAGCTATACTTAACGGGTAATGACTTGTCCTCTTGTTTTTTACTACAGGCCGATCTTGATTCTTTTTTCTCTTGGTGTGAAGTTAATTTGCTTCAGCTGAACAGCTCTAAGTGTAAAATAATGTCATTTTATCGAAGCTTACCTCAGCTTAATAGCTACACGCTTGACAGGGTGCCGCTTGAAAGGTCAACTAAAGTGAAGGATTTAGGTTTTCTTCTTAACCATAAGTTAAAATTCGATTCTCATATTAAAGTGACAGTTAATAAGGGTCTTGTGTTTGGGCTCCTCAATACCCGATTCACCAGATCAGAGTAGAATCTGTTCAAAAGAAGATTTTGCTATTTGCGAGGTTTCAACTGGGTTTTAGGCATTGACCTACCTCCTTACGCTAGTAGACTCCTATTGATTAACCTCCCCTCTTTAACTAATCGTCGTATTATGCTTGGTGTAATGTTTGTAATTAGATTACTAAATGGTGAAATCGACTCCTCTATGTTGATGAGCCAAATAAATTTTTCTGTTCCTTCTCGACCTACCCGTACCTTGTTCCACTTAATCTTTCTCGTTGTACTAGTAACTATGCCTTGCATGAACCTTTTCGAGTACTTTGTGCTGATTATAATAGACTTTCTCGTATTTTCAATTCTGAATCCTCTCTTCTTATTATTAAAAACTCTATTTTAACTTATTTAGCTCGTAGCTAACAATTTTTGGCAACTAATTTTTACTAACTTTTTTCTTTTATTATTTTTGGTCTGATTGGGTTTTGCTGGGTTTTCCCAATCAATTTTTTGACCTATTTTTACTATTTGTATCCCAGTTAATTTTAATTTTAATTATAATTTTTTTTAATTTAAATTTAAAGTATAAATTTATTTTTAATTTCTTATATTTAAAATTTTTAATTTCTCAAAAATTGCTTTAAATTGTGTCGACTGTTTTTAAGTTGACAATAAATAAAATAAAAAATAAAAAATAAAAACAACTTCGGCTCCATTTTTGGCAACCAAATGTCTAAATTACTTGGCCACACAATGCAAGAAAATACTGCGTTTAGGATCATCTGCATTAAAGGATGACTTCTATGTAGATGACTGCTTAACTGGAGCAGATTCGTTGCATGAAGCAGCTTATATCCAGAACAAACTAATGAAAATATTAGTCCCATACGGATTCAAGCTTCGCAAGTGGTGCTCAAATAACTACTGCAAAAACTTCCAAAGGAAGATATCATCAGTGATGTTCACTTGGGTGAGACTTTGGAACAACAAAGCGTCAAAACATTAGGGCTCATATGGATGCCCAAAAAGGATCAACTACAAGGAAGATCCCAAATATCCCAATCTTCACATATAACAAAACAAATAGTGTGCTCTGAGTTGGCAAAAATATTTGATCCTTTAGGATTGTTTGCCCCTATCACAGTAAGAGCAGAAATTTTCATGCAACACCTCTGGGAAGAAAAATTCGATTGGGATATTGAACTACCGACACATCTGCACAAAGAATGGAAGGCCTACAGGGAGGATCTGCAAGCCTTAAATCAAATACAAATCCCAAGGCACATATATGATGGGAAAACACCAATCAGTAAACAAGCACACATTTGTGGACGCCTCAGAGAAGGCATATGAAGCTGCAGTCTACATCAGATCTGTATCCAAAAACAACCTCGTATCAGTCAGACTACTGTGCTCAAAATCGAGAGTGGCACCAACGGCAAAACAGTCACTACCACGCTTAGAGTTGTGCGCAGCAGTCTTAGGGGCAGAACTCACAGAACGAGTTCGAAAGGATCTCCGATTTAATGCTGACACAGTGCAGGGATATCTTTGGACGGACTCCACAGAAGTCTTGGCATGGATCAATGCCTCAGCATCCACGTACCACACATTTGTGGCCAATCGCGTTTCTAAGAAAACTAAGCGATAATAGCCTATGGCTGTAAGACCCTTATTCCTACATGGTCCTCAAGATAAATAGAATAACCTAATCACAATAGCACCTATTGATCTGGAACGCAAAAGATGTAAAATCAGCTCAGCAGTGGCACCGTCAACAATGGGAGAAGAGCTTTACAATTGCAAGCATAGCCACTCGTTCTACAAGTTACAGCGAATAGTAGCATATATGATGCGCTTTTGCTATAAAAATAGGAGAGGCTCAAATAAAACTCTACATGCTGAAGAATTGGATCACGCACGGACTATAATTCTGCGCACAGTTCAATGTATCGAATTTGCTAGCGACATCAAGCAGCTACGTCGTCACAATACGGTCGATAAAAGAAGCTCGATCATTTCTCTATCACCGCGTTTGGAGAAGAACGGCTTAATTCGCGTTGGAGGCAGATTAGAGCATTCAGAGCTCTCATACGAAGCCAAGCACTCGATACTACTGCCCCACAATGATGAAATTGTGAAAATGGTAGTGGAGGAACTTCATGCAACCAATCTGCACTGCGGAGCTCAAGCACTACGAGCCATAGCCAGGCAACAATTTTGAATACTAAAGGATAAAACTATGGCCAGAAGTATCATTCAAAATTGCGTACGATGCACCAGAGCCAGATCCAAAATGATGCAACAAATCATGGGAAACTTACCAATTGAAAGAGTCACACAATCATGACCTTTCTTCAATACCGGGGTAGACTATTGTGGACCATTCCAGATCCATCATATGATCCGTGGAAAGAGACCACCAAGCCAGTGCACTTGGAGCTAGTAAGCGATCTATCGACCAATGCATTCCTTGCCGCTCTCCTCCGCTTTATGAGTCCATTGCGATAACGCAACCAACTTCGTTGATGCAAACAATTAATTGAAGGACTTGCAGCCGACTATTTACGCCGACAAGGCTCAAAGTCAAATTATCGAGCATTGCAGCAAACAACAAGTCAACTTTAAATTCATACCTCCACGAGCACCATCCTTTGGCGGCCTTTGGGAAGCTGCTGTAAAATCAGCAAAAAGACTATTGCTAACAACCACAACAACTGCATCACTAACATTTGAAGAATTAAATACGGTGATTATCGAGATTAAGACAATTCTCAACTCTCGACCTATAACGCCAATGTCAAATGACCCAGCAGACACAACCGCGCTTACACCAGGACACTTTTTGATTGGAGAACCACTAACAGCCCCGCCGGATACAAACGTGAACCCAAGTGAAGGGTCACTGATCAAACGTTGGGAGCAAATATCCAGAGTAAAATTTGCATTTTGGAAGAGATGGTCTTCAGAATATTTGCAAGAACTTCAATACCGTCACAAATGGCAAAATGCAACACCAAATGTAAGGGAAGGCACTTTGGTACTAATAAAGGAGGACAACCTACCTACAATGACATGGCCCATGGGAAGAATAATAAAAACATATCCTGGACCAGATGACTATATACGGGTAGTAGATGTGAAAACAGCGACTGGAGTGTACAAGCGGGCACTTCATCGACTGGCGCCATTGTTCCCAGAAGAATTAGCAAACAAACGTCCAAAAATAAGCACAACAAATGATGAGGAAGACGACGAACCACCCATCCAAAGGAAAAGATTGACGTTGCCGCCAATCACATCAATACTGGTGGCGTTAATGTTAATGTTGCCATTAGTACTGTCAGAATTAATCACACTGACACATTTTGACAAAAAATCATGTATTTTCTACGAAAAAATTGGCACAACGAAAATGGCGATCTCCGAATGGACCATAATCTCGTACTTCGATCTAAACTCATACAAACGAGATATTAAAACATTTGCAACAGGATTAAATGAATTAAAATACATGTGCTCGGAACTACAAAATTCAGGAGCATGCAATTCAATGTATCAACATTTGTACCACTCCCTGGACGAACTGCAAGGAGAAAACGCTTTAATGGGAACGTCACGACAACGCAGATCTCCATTTGATTTTATTGGAAACATTGCCAGCAGCCTGTTTGGTGTACTCGACTCACAATATGCTGAAAAAATGTCTGACACAATTGAGAAAGTTAAAATTAATGAGGAGTTTTTACTCGACTTGCTCCAAAATCACACTTCCATACTCGATTCAACATTAAACGTGGTACGACGCGACAAAGCGTCTACAAACAAACGGCTATTGGAACAGCAAGTCGAAACAATATATAAGGAAAGAGGAAGGTATAGTGGACCCCACCTATAACAAGCATACATGATGCTAACATCATCACAAACACTGCTCGCTGCAAGTCGTCAACGAATACAATCGGAGGTAGTTGATGTGTTACCGGGAATTCGACATAGGACAATCAGCCCAACACTGATTTCACTTAAGCAATTAAGGGAACAAATTGATCAAATTCGAGACCATCTCCTACCAGATCAATTGCTACCGGTCGCAACAGCTGATGTAATTCAACTATACAAAATCATGAAAGTCGAAGGCACCACAGCTACAACGTTGCATTATGCTGCCAAGCAATTATTACATTTGCTTTGATCATCAGGCAGTTTTCAGCGTTGACAATAGATGTGAATTTCAACTGTTCAACAATAAAACAACATCTTCATGCCAGACGCTACACATAAAAAACCAAGTCATATGGTCAAGAACCCACCAACCAAATAAGGGGATCTTCGCCACCAATAAAACACTTGAACTAAAAACAGTGTGCAACAATAATCCATCCACTATTCAACTTGAGGGAACCGGACTTCTGACATTATCCGCCGGATGCACCGCACGAAATGCAGATATCAGCATCACAGCATTTGGGGCAACATCAAGCCAAATTCAAATTTCACACGCTCGATTTGGCAATATAAGTCTTGCCATGTCTGCCACGACAACACCAGCTCTGGAACTCACCACGGATATGGAGGATCAAGAGCTCTCAAATCTTCAAATTCAATTGAAGACCAACGTGCAGCGCAGATTACCTCAAAGAGATAATACGATACAACATCACCAAATAGCTGCATATATTGGATTGACAATATCACTGCTATTAATGATCGCTGTTATCTGGACAAAGTGAAACAGCATGTGGAAGCCACGGTCAACCCAAGTACCATTAGAGGTCATCGAGATGCCACAATCTGCCCAAGGAACGCCAGATGACATCATGAAGCTACGGCCTCCAGTACCCACACCACGAAGATTCAATAAATCAGTGGTAATTCTTCTTTACTCAATCTCTCCGTTGTCTAACTAGTTAAAGTGCTAGTTACGACGCTTTACAAGAATACAGTTTATGTGCTGATATTCACGCTACGTTTAATCCGACAAATCCATCAAGGATTCGGAACGTATTCTATTTGGATAAACAATCTTGAAAAACAAAAATTTTTGACCAATTTTCCAACTAAGTTGTTTTAAATTTTGCAACTTAAACCTATTGCAACTTAGCAACTGGAAAAACGTTGAAATTGAAATTGATCAAATGGCTATAGCTTGGAAGTTCTACCATAGATTTTAACGAGTGATGACTTTTTCAAAACTTTTTGAATATATCTCCATGCTCAAAGAAGAAATTAACGGGATGCATTTCTTTACGACTTTTCATGAAGTGTTCAAATTAAATTCCAAATTAAAACTGTTTGTAAAACATTTTTTTCGCAGTTTTGGACTCAATATCTTCAATACTATTAGATATATGTAAAAATGTTTTATGATTAAGATTGATTGTTATAATAGTTAACCTCGAACTTTACAAAATGTTATACAAATTCAAATGGATTAATGTCAACTTTATAATCTTCTGCATTCGACGACACGCGACTAGGACGACTGACTTTCAACGACTGCCATCTCTTTTATAGATCGGCTCTCTTTTCTCTCAGCTGCAGGCTTCTTGACAGTAATTTGCATTGGCGACACTGCTGTGTGATACCATCTCACATTCGGCCCTCATGTTCATCTTCATCCTGATTCTTGAGGTGGACGATGCGGCGATGTCCGTTCTTAATAAGACCGGATGGGTCTATATCAATTGGTTTTCGTACCGATGCCGGTCGCTCTTCCGCTTGCCATACCTTGCCGTACCTACTGATAGCCAGTAGTATTCCAGTCATCTTCGGGCTCGATGCGAGCGCAGTATTCCCCATGTGGTTCAGCAAGCTACCCGAGTTCTCTCGGGGGCTCCCGAACCACCAACGGGGTAAACTGCTAGGTGAATGGATTCACGGGTGTCGAGCCGAGGTACTCAACGTGACCAGTGAGCTGTACACGTTCGATAATCGCAGAGCCCATAGCGATATCGACATGACAATCGTCAGCGAAGCAGCGTCTGTGTGGGTCGCATATGACTGAGGAGTGGATGAATGGGATCTGAGTGACCACAACATTATCACTGTTGTGGGGATGCCTGATCCCAACGACACAGTGGAGAGCCATGCTCCTGTGCCGTCTTGGAATTTCTCCAATGCACGCTGGCGATTGTTCGGTGATGAGCTGAGGACAACAGCAGCCGAACTACCGGAGGACTTCGCAGAGACGCCGTTGGACCAACAAGTATCTGCACCGTAATCTCTCGTACACAGATCTTACGGATCTCCGTAAGCCAGTACAAGAAGATCATTCTGTATTCCCGCTGTTTGGTAGTAGGCTATTTTCCCACCGAGTGGAAACACCCGCGTGTGGTTGCGTTACTCAAGGGGCCCGATAAGATCAGATGAGATCCTGAATCATATCGCGGTGCTTGGCAAGGTGCTTGAGGGACTCATGATGAATCGCCTGAAGAATGTGCAACCGGATGGCTGCAGATGGCAATTTTGATTCAAGCCAGGATGTTGTGTGGAGGACGCTTGGAGACACGTCGTGAGCACGGTTTCTGCGAGCACGGTTTCTGCGGTTTTCCGTGGAAATTTGTGCTAGGAATCTTCGTGGACTTCAAGGGCGCCATCGACCGCGTGGAGTGGAGTGATGCACTAAGCCGCATTGTTGACGCTGTCTGCCGAGAATCCTGCTTGTGGAGAAGCTTCTTCTCTGGCAGGAGTGCAAGCATCGTCAGCAGGTATGGAGAATTCATTGTTCCGGTGACAAGAGGTTGCTCACAGGGGTCCATCAGTGGTCCATTCATATTGAACATGATGATGGATGTGCCTCTTCAGCGCTTGGAGATGGAGTACAAGCTCAGCGCATATGCAGACGGGCGAATCGGGCGAATCTGGAGTCAACAGGAGAGCGTTTAATGTCCATCGTTAGAGCTGAGGTTGCCGTTGCCGTCTTAATCAGCAAGACAGGCATGATGCACACTGAGGAGGAACCCAGTGGTAAGGTTTGCTGGAGTAAGTCTGCCATGTGTAAGCAGCTCCCGGTATCTGGGCATCACAGTCGGCGAGCGGTTGAGTTTTCATCCGCACATCGCGTCTTTATGCGATCGGCTGACTGGAGTCGTTAGACCTTTGGCAAGCGTACTGCGGGTCGACTGGGGTGTCAGTCCCGGCGACAAACGGACTAATATGCCGGACTCATGGTGCCTTGTGTACTATTTGGTGCTTCAGTTTGGTATGCCTTGGTGATGCGACAGGTAGTTCCCAGGAGGAAACTTTTGTCCGGCCAAAGGCTAATCCTACTTGGATGCGTACCGGTTTGCCGAACAGTCTCCACCGTGGCAATGCAATTGCTTGCTGGAGCTCCCCCGATGGACCTGGCTGTCATGCAAATGGCAGTCAGAGCCAAGACCAAGCGTGACTACCCGCTAGAGGAAAGCAATTGGCTATACGGTCAAGACTTGTCAGGTCTTGACTTGAAGCCGATCAAGGCGTTGCTGGACGAAGGCTTGTTGCGAGAGTGCCAGCTCAAGTGGGAGAGAGATGATGAGCCCGGGTGGGTGAAACTTCAATTCTTGCCGGACGCAAGCTTCGTCTTCAGCCGGAGAGACTTTGGATTCAGTCTACGACTGGATTTCTGCTTACGAGCCATGTATCGCTAAACGCATATATGCATATGATACGTCAGAGCAGCACGCCTGCATGTTTATACGGTGCTAAGTCTGAGGACTGGACTCTACGCAGATTTGCGTGACCGCGATGGACTTGGTGTGCAGCACAACAACGGCTGGAAAGTTTCTGGAGTGACGGAGTCTCAGGAAAGATGACGCTGCTCAAAGTATTTGCAGATGCCGCCTTTGCACGCAGGCTAACGCTGCGCGACGAGGAGCAGGCGAGACAAAGGCCACTAGTCCTGGTACACAACCGCGTGGTTGACGGGCGCAAAAATCTCACCACAGAAGTTCCCTGCTTGTTCCATGAGGAATGGAAAATGGTTCTGTCAGTCCCGGGCTCTTTGTCAAAACTGGCACTCACCCGGCGGGTCCTAAAATTTATCAAAACAGTAAATCTCTGCTTGTCGTATGAGAGGCTAAAGTTGCGTACAACCGGGTTCTGAGACCCAGCGATCAGGAGAGTCGATAGATACATCTCGTCCCTCACCAAGGGGGAATAATGTGTCCGACACACACATTCAAATAGGTACCGAAAAGGCAGTAGTGGTTACTGTTTTTGAGGGAAAGTTAGTCAATGTGTCGTGTGTTATATGCACCCTTGGGTACTTATGTACTTATGGCACTTATGTTCATCTTCATCCGTCTCGGATGACAATCTTCTGGATGTTATGTCTCGCCTCTTCGCGCAATTTTTGTCGCTCTTGTCTCAACTACCAGCTCCTGGTTCAGCATGTCGAGCAAACGATCGTCAGGTTTGACTTTCATCTTTGTGCCAAACATAATTTCAAGCGCTGACGACGTGGTCGACATGTGTATGTGCGTGTTAATGGCCACCTGCACTTGTGGACCTGGATATGCAGGTGTGAAGTGGTGTCTCGCTATTTTCAATACAATACTGGAACCATTCCTGCTTTCCCAATTTCTTACAAGGAATTATATAATTTATAAAAGGTGTGATATACTTAGATCAGCGGTGCACAGCTACAAAAATGCTGCCGATGTATACGAAAGACCACACTGTGTTTGTATTGGTGACTTTTATTTGATGAGTAACAAAGGGATTTCACTGGGAGCAATTAGTTTGTAAATTTCACAACAAAAAATTAAAACCACTTAAAAAAATATAGAATAAAATAAATAATAAAAAAATAAATAAAATATGATAAAAACAAGTAAGAATACTCTAGTCGAGTGTGCCCGACTACGAGACTCCCTGCTCCCAACTTGCATTTCAAGCAGTTCAGCGGCAACACAAGCAAGCAGCGCACTTAACTTGTCCAGTGCCTGTCAAACTGTTGTTTCTGCCTGCTGAGACAGGGGAAATAAGTTTTTCCATAACTTTGGTGCTATTTATCCGATCTCGTTGACCCCCCCGCACCCACGCAAATCGCAAAAGACTCCCACAGCCACAATTTTAAAGATAAAGCTTTAATTTTTGGTACACATGCATGTTTAATCAATGTCTTTCGGATGTGTAAATTTCAACACGATCGGATAAATAGCACAAAAGTTATAGAAGAATCTATTACGCCCGTATCAGCTGGCAGCAACAACAGTTTGACAAGCAGTTTACGAGTTAAGTGACCTGCTGGCTTGTGTTGCCGCTCAACTGCTTGAAATGTAAGTTGGGAGCAGGGAGTCTCGTAGTCGGGCACACTCGACTAGAGCATTCTTACTTGTTTTGTATTTATTTTTTCGGATTTAGCGACGTACACTTTTTTTCGATTCTTTGCAGAGTCAGAAGAGGACGTGGTAATTGTATTTTTTAAGTTTGGTTGCGCCCGTTCTACAGGCTTAGGAGAAACAAACATTGCTCGATTGCAAGAGCGGTATATATATGGTATATACCAACATTTTTACCAAGTTTGGTTGCTCTAGCCTCAAAACTATGGAAAAAAAACTGCGTTTTAATCGGAGCAATCCAGGATGTGGTTAGTAACCCATATGCTAGATTTGGTTACTCTAGCTGTAAAACTGTGGAAGGTATAGGTTTTTGCGGTTTGTTGAATGTACCCATCTTCATTTCACTAAAAACCTTTTGTTGGCGCTCTGCACTGTCTTCGTTTGTGCTCTTTTGAGCCACATTTAAAACAAACTCTTTTTTCTCATGCGAAAAGCGCGAATTTGATTTGTTTTGAGTAGCACTTCCCTTATTGTTCTTCTTTGCTGGTTCATTTACTAACTCGTATAGTTAATTTTCCTCTCTGATTTGAACGATTTGCAGCGATACATGTCCACTTTATACTCATTTTTCCCTTGCAAGCCGTGACGTAATACTAATGCTTCTTCGAAGTCTTCAACACTTCCCAACTTTCTCATGTTCAACATATATTCGTCGAATGACTCGTTCTGGTTTTTCTTCATATCACTCACTGATAGAATGAATATCTGCACTAGTCTGGCCACACTCAAACTCTGCAACTAGCTTTTCTTTCAGCTCAGCAAAATCACCCACACATTCGGCTTCTAAAAACAATCTGGCGGCGCCACAAATTTGCCTCTTGCCTGTACGTATTTTTGTTTTTCAGTGAGACCATATGAGTCGGAATTACGCTCAAAAATCTCTCTCTCTCTCTCGTCACCGGAACCAAATTGCCACCTAACTCACTCACAACTTTTTCAAAATTTTCTGCTGATATAGTTACTTGATTTTCCCGCTTTTCGTCCATTTCCATTTTCAATGGCAACAGCTGCGTTGCTCTTTTAAGCTTTTATCATTTGGTTTTTGTTTGTCCTTTCTTCTCCGTTTTCCATGCCACTCTCTTTTTGTTGCTCATCTTCTGATGATTTCTTTTTTGGCATTGTTTCCCTGTATATCCATGCAACCGATTTCTGCTCAAATTTTTTACTCACTGACGCGTCTCGATGGCGGCCTAACTGTTCATTGAATTTCACAACGACGAAATAGTGAACTTCACAATGATGAAATACCGAAGTTCACAATGATGAAATACCGAAGTTCACAATGATGAAATAGCGAATTTCACAATAATGAAATAGAGAATTTCACAATAATGAAATAGCGAATTTCGCAACACAGCAACTGTTTGATTTTGGGGTTTTTGCAACTTAAAACTGGCCAGCTTATAGTATAATCCCAACTGTTTAACTTTACAACTTCTTGGACTTACTATAATTAGCACAGCCAACTGTTCAATACCACTTGCGAATTTTTGCATCGACACTTTTTCCACTCTTTGATTATATTTCCACGCGTTCAGGCACGGTTGAGCCCCCAAATATAAGAATGTTATATGGTTACTATTGTTTATTATAATAGTTAGTTAATGGATTAATATCAACTTTAAAATCTTCTACTTGCGACGACAAGTGACTCGGACGACTGACTTTCAACGACTACCGTCTCTTTTTCAGATCGGCTCTCTTCTCTCTCAGATGCACACTCCTTGGCAGCACTCTGCATTGGCCACACTGCTGTGTGCTATTTATCCGATCGTGTTGAAATTTACACATCCGAAAGACATTGATTAAACATACATGTGTACCAAATATTAAAGCTTTATCTTTAAAATTGTGGCTGTGGGAGTCTTTTGCGATTTGCGGGGGTGCGGGGGCGTGCATCCGAAATTTGAAATAAACTTGATATGCGTATGGTATACACGAACCTGCATGCCAAGTTTGGTGTCTCTAGCTCTTGTAGTCTCTGAGATCGACGCGTTCATACAGACAGACGGACAGACAGACGGACATGGCTAGTTCGTCTCGGCTGTTGATCCTGATGAAGAATATATATGGTTTATATAGTCGGAAATGCCTCCTTCTGTCTGTTACACACATTTGCAGTACTTTATAACTCCCTTTTCCCATTTTTAATGGGAACAGGGAGTAAAAAACAATAACTTTGGTGTTTGTAATCTGATCGCAACGAAAGTTACGCAGCCGAACTGACAATAATAGCAGCATTAGCAGAAGTTAACGATAACATAGATGCAAGCTGTCCGCATTGTGTGCATCTGCATTCTTTGCATCTAGCAACAGCTGTTCTTTGTGTATATTTTATTTCGGTAGATATTTAACAGTTGTGTCAAAAGTTGGTACGTGTGTTGCAAACGTACAAACCGACAGCGCGCAACACGAACGCCCACGAAGACGTACGAGCGCTCTGGTAACAGTAAAACACGAGGGTTGTACAACTTAGATCAGTGGTGCACAGCCCCATAGCTCCCGAGCGCAACAAAAAAGACGCGCGCACACTTATGTGAGCGAAGCGAAAGCCATTTGCTTCGTTCTTTTTGTAGCGCCCGAAGTAGCAAGCTACACATCGTTCGTGTACCGAATGCCAGCAAAGCTGCGCGATTTTATTAGATTTTAATAATGATCTCAATATTTGTGCGAGTCAACCTTTTCTATTTTTAAATTCATACAAAACCGCTATAGAAACTCGTTGTCTAATAGGCAACTTGAAAATTTAGATATAATTAAGTGTTGCTCACTAAATATTAATGTTGAAAATATTCCATAGATGTTAGTAGCTTAATTTTTCCCTTTTTTCCTTGTTTTTATCATATTTTTTTTTTAATTTATTGTTTTTTTAAGTGGTTTCAATTTTGTACTGTGAAATATAAAAACTAATTTCTCTCAGTGAAATCGCTTTGTCACGCAACAAATGAGAGTCACCAATACAAACACAGTGTAGTCTTTCGCATACATCGGCAGCATTTTTGTAGCTGTGCTCCACTGACTTAGATGCAGTGTCTAAGGGGCCCATTACGCTTTTAAAAAATGGTAACCACATATGAGCATGCAGACAAAATCTAGTTGCCTAGCTTTAAAGCTGAGAAACTAGATCGCATATAGGTCGGAGACATCTCCTTCAACGCGTTATATATTTCGTGATCAAATTGCAAAACCCAAATTAAACGAGTAAGAACGTTGCAGTCGGATGCATACGACTGCGATATACTCTTTTTTTCGATTCTTTGCAGAGTCAGAAGTGCACGTAGTAATTGTATTTTTACTCAAATATTTCAAGTTTTACCATCAATTTAAGTTTGGTTGGGCCCGTTCTACAGGTTTCAGAGAAACAAACATTGCTCGATTGTAAGGGCGGGGGTGGGCGTGACAAAATTATTTTTATCGAATCTATTTAATAGGGCAATAGAATTCAACCTGCAAAATTTGGGGACTCTACCTAAAGGGGTAAAAACTTTGCTTATATGTGGGGGCGGGGGTGGGCGTGGCCAAATTTTTTTACTCAGATCAATCAAGGATGTGACAAGTAGACCTTGTGCTTAATTTGGTTTTTCTAGCTATAAAACTGTGGAAGATATATTTGTCTGCCTATGGTATACACCAACATGTATACCAAGTTTGGTTGCTCTAGCTGCAAAATTGTGGAAAAAACCTGCGTTCATACGGACAGACGGACGGTCAGACGGACATTTCACAAACCCAATATACATTTTTTTTTTTTTAATTAAAAAAGAGTGTAAAAATGCGCTATGGTATAAAATAATTGCAAAATAACTTCGAGGGCCGGAGTTATTTAGACGTGGCAAAATCATTTTTATACAATCTATATAACAGAGCAATAGAATTAAACCTGCAATCTTTCTTGACACTTTGTCTGCTTATGGTATATACCAACATACATACTAAGTTTGGTTGCTCTAGCTTCAAAATAGTGGAAAAAACCTGCGTACATATGGTCAGACGGACGGACACAAACCCAATATACTCTTTGTTCTTTTTTACTCCCTGTTCCCATTAAAAATGGGAAAAAGGGAGTTATAAAGTACTGCAAATGTGTATAACAGACAGAAGGAGGCATTTCCGACTATATAAACTATATATTGCCTCGCTGGGCAATGCCTCCTTGCGGGGGGTAAACACATTAATTAAGTATCAGTTAAGTTTGAATTTAAGTATTTTAATTTTAGTTAAATGGATTCGAATTGTACTGGCGTACATGCGTACGATTGACATTTAGTTAACAATTTATTGATTAAGCTATTTATATACAGCGATTAGTTGAGATTAAGATTTTTCTTAAACGATTGAAAAGAGATACTAAAAAACTTGTATTTGACCGCGACTCACGATAACCTAGCAACCTCTCGCGCTTGACTTCTTTTTTCCTCTGTTTCTAATTTGTTCTTACAAGCGCCGCTGTCCAAATCGCGCGGTCTTACAGTTATTTCCAGTGCATAACGGCTGTTTTCCAATCGCCGCATACACTTATACATTCCAATTGTGTGTCTGATGCGCGCTCTTTCTCGTGATCAGCTGTTAGTTTGGTTTTGTTTCGCGCTAAACTGCGCCGCGCGTTGCCACCTCGGTTTGTGCGGCAACATTCCCTCCTTCGCAAACTTCATGCAAATCGCCGTGATGGTTGCTAATCCTTAATTCTGGTCGAGCGTCGTTGATAGAGTCCGGAACTTTCCTCCTCACGTCCAGCTTGGCTAGCTTCACAATCGGGCGCGTAAGTAGCCCAGCTGTAGTACGGACTACGGTGCTGCGAGCTTTTCCATCTTTCGCGACACGTAGATCCACGATTACGCCTTTTCTCCAATGTTCTCTGGGATTTGTTTCATCTATCACTATGACCACATCACCGACTTGTATGGGGTTCTTTGGCTGCTCGAACCATTTCGCTCTGAGTGTAAGGTACGGCAAGTACTCTCTCAGCCATTGTTTGCGGAACCTCTCTGCAATCTGACTTGCAATACGAAAACTCTTACCCAACGATATGCCATCAGTTTCTTCATTGTCGTTTCTTGTCTTTGCGCCCATCGCGCTCGTTGCTCCACGCAGAAAATGATTTGGAGTGAGAACGTCTGCATCTACTGATTCTAACGGCACGTATGTTAGTGGCCTAGAGTTCAGCGTATTCTCGATCTTTGCCAGCGCTGCTCTAAGCACTGGCTCCTGCACGTGCGTTTCCTCTAAAATATCCGCAAGGGCCGACTTTACGGATCTGATCATCCGCTCCCATGCGCCACCCATGTGTGGTGGTATGAAAGACCACTCAATTTCAGGATACTGTTTTTCCAGTCGGTTCGTTGATATTCTTCTTGTCTCTGCTTGCAGCAGTCTACTCGCTCCTCGAAAGTTGGTGCCGTTATCCGACACGATCCTTTTGGGAACACCTCGACGAGCTACAAACATTTCAAGTACCATTAAGAAGGCATCCGTTGACAGTGAGTGCGCTAGCTCGATGTGCACGGCACGCACTGTCAAGCACGTGAACAGCACGCCCCATCGTTTCTCGCGTCTCCTGCCGATGTTTACCTCCAGCGGTCCAAAATAGTCGATTCCTGTATTCGAGAACGGTAGCTCATTTATGTCCAGTCTCTCCAGTGGCAGATTGCCCATCTCAGGTGCCTGGGGTGCCGCTCGTTTGTTACGGCACCGTTGACACGCCTTCATTACCTCGCGTACTCTTGCTCTCAGCCCGGAAATGTAGTACTGCTGTCTCATCTGTGTGATCACCACTTCACTTAGTTGGTGATGGTATTTTCTGTGAAAATAGTCGATAAGCAGGCGCGTGATATTGTGCCGTCCTGGCAATATCACAGGTCTCTTCACGCTCGTGGCTACTCCTTCTATTACATCGATGCGGCCACGTATTCTCAGTACGCCAGCTTCATCTAAATAAGGAGACAATTTAAAGATTGAACTTTTCCTTCCCACGTCGTTACCTTTCTGCAAAAGCATTATCTCATCTGAGTACACCTCGGCCTGTGCTACTCTGTAGATAATATTGTAGACATCTTTCAGATTGGGTGTACGCACTACCAGTCGTGCGTACTCCGATATTAATACGTGCTTACATATAGCACTTAGGAAGCGCATAACAAACTTCAAAGTAGTTCGAAAGTTTTCCCATGTGCTGAAGCGGTTGACATCTGGCAATATGGTGGCCAATGCTGACTCCGCTGTCACCTTGAGTTCGTGAAGATGTATCCGTTCTAAAACCGATTCGCTCATTTCAGTGACTGGCCATCCCTTTTCGTCTTCCTGCAAAAACGCTGGGCCAGTGAACCATCTGGAGCGCCCGTCAAAGCGTGACTCTTTTGTCCACTTCGTCCCATCGTCTGCTACATTTTGCGCCGATGGCACCCATCTCCACTCTGTTACGTCAGACGCCTCCAGTATTTCTCCGATGCGCAGCGCTACAAACTGGTGATATTTTCTGGCGTCTGACCGTATCCAATACAACACGTTTTTGGAGTCTGTCCAAAACACGCGCTGTGTTACGGCCACTGATAGCTCAGAATCCAGAAACTTAGCCAGTCGTAGTCCCAGAATAGCTGCCATCAATTCCATACGCGGAATTGATACGGGCTTTAGCGGCGCCACTCGAGTTTTTGACGCTACTAGTGAGCAGCATACTTCTGCTCGTTGCTCGGCTCTCAAGAACGCGACTGCTGCGTAGGCGTTGATGCTCGCATCTGTAAATATGTGCAACTGCAAGTTATCAGCTTTGCTCACCATACCTAGACATCGGGGCACGCGCAAATCTTCAATTTGCCGCAACTGTTGCACCCACTGTTTCCATCGGTGATGTTCTGCTTCACCTATAGGCTCATCCCATCCTACAGCAGACCTCCACACGTCTTGCATTATCATCTTGGCCTGTATAATGTAGAAGCCCAACAGTCCGAGCGGGTCGAATATTGTCATCACAATTCGCAATATAATTCGCTTGGTTGGTACTATTTTCTCCTCGAAAAGGGAGTCCTTGAACTTCTGGACAAACGTAAACTCGTCTGTCTTAGGTCTCCACCACATTCCGAGGACTCTTTCCTGAATCGAATTTATATTATCGATACTCCTTTCTGTTTTCTCGTCGGCTCCGGTAAGAGCTCGCATTACGGCTGTTGAATTGGACACCCAGCCGCGCATTTCAAAGCCTCCTTCTGCATGTATGGATCTCACTTTTAATGCTATCCGAGTTATCTCATCCTCGGAGTCGCCACTCTCCAACCAGTCATCCACAAAGGTGTTGCGCAGTATAGCGCTTACTGCTTCTGGGAAGTTTTCAGCAAAGCGTACGGCATTCTTGTTTTTGACGAAGTTAGCAGCTGCTGGGGAACAAGAAGCTCCGAAAGTCATAACATTCATGATATACCTATCTGGTTTCCTGCAGTTGTCTCCATATCTCCACAGAAATTGCTGTGCTCCTCGATCCTCACGTCGCACCTTGACCTGGTGAAACATTTCCCTTATGTCTGCACACACTCCGGCTCGCTTCTCTCTGAACCGCAATAGCACACCAACTAGTGACGGTAATAAGTCAGGACCCTTGAGAAGCATCGAATTCAGAGCGACCCCGTCTACTCTGGCTGCGGCGTCCCATAGTAGTCTCGACTTGCCTTTATTTGGATTCGTAATCACGAATATAGGCAAGTACCATGTACGCTTCTCGTCTAGCATCTCGTGCGCTCCTAATTTGCGCACGTATCCTAACTGCTCATAACGTCTGATTTGGTTATTTACGAACTCTCGTAATTCTGTGTTGCGCGACATACGCGACTCCAGACACTTGAGTCGTTGTAGTGCCATATCCTGCGACTGTGGAAGCTCTATGTTATCTTGTTTCCACAGCAAGCCAGTTTCCCATCTTCTCTCTTCTTTTAGGTATTTAGTCGTAGTCTCCAGGATCGAGTTGGCCCTCTCCTCGTCTTTGGATTTAAGAGTATTCTTAAGCGCATTTACTCCGACCACCTCCAGAGTGAAACTTTCTTTCACTAGCTCGTCCATCTGTTTATCGCCGTTGCAGTCACAGATGTGCATCGCACGATGGCTAGATTGCGATCCGTTGATGCTACGGCCATACAACGACCACCCTAATCTTGACTTAGTTGCCACGTAGTTCGCCTTTCCAGATTCTCTTACAGCCAAGGGTACGCCAAGCTTAGCATTATCTAGTCCGATTATTAGCGAAGCGCGTGCATCTTTGTATGCGCGTATCGGCAATCCTTGCAAGTGCGGATGCGCTTGCAAGACTGACTCGTCCAGCGTCTGAACCGGCAGGTCCAAGCTCATTATAGTTCTTACATTTTGCATAGTGTATTTACGAGCTGCGTTGTCACTTGGAGCGATAGTTAGCGACACTTTCATGGAACCCAGCTCTTTCTGAGTTATGTCGCCTGTCCACCGTAAGCACAGCTCCTCGGTTGGGCCATCAACTCCTATTTCTTCAGCTATTCTGGTCTCTAGCAATGTACACGACGATCCTTCATCTATCAGCGCAAATGTTTGCACTGTTCCCTTTGGGCCGTGCAGCATTACTGGTACATACCTAAACAACGCCTTGTTGTTCTGTCCTGTATGTAATATAACAGCGCCCTCCTTCGTGCTCCTTGCAGCGTCCTTGGTGGCGCGCTGCTCTCCGTTGTGCAAGAGAGGATGATGGGTTTTGGTACAGCCGTCAATATCACACAGTTTCGTAGCCTTACAATGTTTTATAAAATGCTTGCCAAAGCATCTCCAACACAGCCTGCTCTCCTTTATGAACAGCCATCTCTTCTGTCCATTTAGGTTCAGAAACTCCGTACATTCTTCCAGCTTGTGAGTGCCTGTACACTTGCGACACACTCCCGCGTGGGTGTTGTCACTGTCGTTGTGTACCATAAGTCTCGCTCCTTTGCTCCTGCCTGTTGCCTTTGAATCGCTCGTTTCCAACGCTGCTGTCACTGGCATCACAATGCTGGCGCATGTTGCCAACTTAAAGAGCCAGTCATCGAATATGGCAATATTCGCCCTAGGAATTCCTGCGCTGTAGCGTGCCCAATCTAGTTTTAGATCGAATGGCAGTTTGTCCAATAAACTGCGCAGAAGCATTGGGTCGTTCAAATAGTCGGAAAGCCCAATTGCGTTAACCGTAGCGTGGTAGTTTTGCACTGCTAACGCTAGGCGAACCAGGCTTTCTATGCTGCTAGACTTCACTGTTGGTTCCATACGTAGCTTCGACTGCAGGGCTTGATGTATGGCATCAGGACGCCCATACAGCATACGCAATGTGTCGACCGCATTTGCTACTGTCGTCGGCATCATCAGCTTTCCTCGTACTGCCTCCAGAGCAGCACCTTTCAGGCACTTCTGCAGCCGAATCAGATTCTCTTGATCGCTGAATCCACACCGCTGCGTCGACTGCTCGTAGTTCACTATGAACATGGGCCATTCTTCGGGGCTACCTGAGAAATATGGTAAATCTTTGCTTATTACTTGTCTTGTAGCTATTTGCGACGATGTTAGGGACACGTCCTGTGCTGTATGTGATACAGCAGGAAAACTCATTGTTGCGGCTGGTTGCCACCAGATATTACTACCCGCACACGTGGTTGCCGTCGCTGGTAGCGCTGTTGCGCGTGGTCCTGTTGCAGGTGACGTCACGTAGACGCCTTCTGGTCGCTGTACAGGAGAAGCGTAGTTTGCCATTCCTCCGTGTAGCATCGTGCTGCTGCCTGCATTCCTATCCTGGTAAATAGCATGCGGGAAAACATGCAGTGGTGCTGGGGCAACGCCGTTACTGCCAAGATCCATTGTTGAGTGCAGTAGGTCTCCATATAGAGCTGCTCCAGATTGTACTCCCACGCGCCGCATTGTTCCATTGTTTTCAATGGGCGAGATCCGCTGATCGCCCCACGCAACGCTATTTAATTGCGCTGCTATCTGCTGACTTTGTGCCCCTTGGTGTGACCATGCGAGTCCGGCTGTAGACGTGTTAGTTGTGGTCATTGTAGCCACCGAGATCGCGCCCTGTTGCGCATCACTAACACGAAGCTGCTCTACGTTGACTCCATTTGCCTCCGATCCTGGTGCGAACTGGCTGGTTGCACTGGATTGCTTATCCAAAGGCGGCACTTCATCTGAGCTTGCCATTATATTGCGTTGATAGTTTGATTACCAACAAATTTTCTTATAGTCACGTGTAAGTTGCTAGGTTATGTTTGAACTTTAATTTCTATTTTCGCGTACTCTAAACCGCGACTACTGTGGAACTTTCTAGAACAAGTTTCCACACGCTCTCGGACACGAGTTTTAGTTGCAAAATTATTACACAGCAAAGTTTTTTAGAATATTGCCTCGCTGGGCAATGCCTCCTTGCGGGGGGTAAACACATTAATTAAGTATCAGTTAAGTTTGAATTTAAGTATTTTAATTTTAGTTAAATGGATTCGAATTGTACTGGCGTACATGCGTACGATTGACATTTAGTTAACAATTTATTGATTAAGCTATTTATATACAGCGATTAGTTGAGATTAAGATTTTTCTTAAACGATTGAAAAGAGATACTAAAAAACTTGTATTTGACCGCGACTCACGATAACCTAGCAACCTCTCGCGCTTGACTTCTTTTTTCCTCTGTTTCTAATTTGTTCTTACAAGCGCCGCTGTCCAAATCGCGCGGTCTTACAGTTATTTCCAGTGCATAACGGCTGTTTTCCAATCGCCGCATACACTTATACATTCCAATTGTGTGTCTGATGCGCGCTCTTTCTCGTGATCAGCTGTTAGTTTGGTTTTGTTTCGCGCTAAACTGCGCCGCGCGTTGCCACCTCGGTTTGTGCGGCAACACTATATATATTCTTGATCAGGATCAACAGCCGAGACGAACTAGCCATGTCCGTCTGTCTGTCCGTCTGTCCGTATGAACACACAGACTTCAGAGACTATAAGAGCTAGAGACACCAAACTTGGCATGAAGGTTCGTGTATACCATACGCAGATCAAGTTTATTTCAAATTTCGGATACACTCCCCCGCACCCCCGCAAATCGCAAAAGACTCCCACAACCACAATTTTAAAGATAAAGCTTTAATTTTTGGTACACATGTATGTTTAATCAATGTCTTTCGGATGTGTTAATTTCAACACGATCGGATAAATAGCACCAAAGTTATAGAAGAATCTATTACGCCCGTCTTAGTTGGCAGCAACAACAGTTTGATAAGCAGTTTACGAGTTAAGTGCACTGCTTGCTTGTGTTGCCGCTGAACTGCTTGAAATGTAAGTTGGGAGCAGGGAGTCTCGTAGTCGGGCACACTCGACTAGAGTATTCTTACTTGTTTTTTTTAAAAAAAAAAACCAAAAAGAGTAAAAAAAACTAGTTATTCAACATTTATAAAGTTTGCCATCTTTGCGCCTTCGAATTTGATTTGGTTAGTGGTGTCACTTTCCCAATAAGTGCACTTCACATTAAATATTGAGAACAAAATTTACTATTAACGTCAAATGCCCTTGCATCTTCCCAAGATACGTGGATCTCCCATACCTAGCTCACTTACATTTTAATGGGAAAAATGTTGCATCTTCGAACAAGAGCAAAGATGCACGTCAGTGAGGACAGGATATAAAAGATATATGTGTACCAAAATCAAAGCTAAATCTTTAAAATTGTGGCTAGTTCGTCTCGGCTGTTGATGCTGATCAAGAATATATATAGCTTATACAGTTTATACCTGCCCACCGTTGCCATTTTGCAGTTGCATTTTCTCAGCGTTGCCACTGTCAAAATGTGAAGATGTGGCATCTCAGCATTTTGCAATACTTGTTGAATGTGGGCCTTTGCCTATCGATAGCGGAGCAAAGATAGTGGGCTTAGGTGGCAACGCCGCTTGTTAAGAGTAGCCGTTTTGAATTTTGGCTTTCTCTTTTGTGCTTCTCGTTGTCAATATTGAATTCAAGGTACGCTTGCTTATCCGAAAGGGCATAGGCGAGAGTATTATAAAGAGGGATAATTCAAGCTTAGCGGAAAGGCAACGACATTGTCTTCATTTTGGAGGTCAGTTGTAGAAACGCATGCAGCGTCGAAGTCATAAGTGAAGGTGCGCAGCAAATCTTAAATGGAGTGCTTTATTTTAAAAGGTACGTTAGTGTTTGCATAGTGTAAAATTGCTTTAATGTGGAGTATAATTACAGCATCACCCGTATGTGTCGCAAGGCCCTCCCGAAGCTCAGCTTTTTATCGTGCACAGGCGCGCCTCGCAAACATAACCTCGCAGTGCTGTAGCAGCCCCTCGGCGAGTGAAGGTTGCACACAAAGTGTGCCTATTGAGGGTGCTCCACTGGGTTACCGTGAAGTGGAACAACACCAGCAGCCCCAGATTACGAGGTAGTTCACCAATCCGCTAATTGGTGATCGTGTGGAGTACGCCCAGCGTTGTTCACGCAGCAGCTTTAGCGAGTTTGCGGAGTTTTTGTGTTGTTGCCGACTGCCATAGCCTGGCATAACCTTCGGGTCTGCCTTGACGCATCGTGCCCACACTGAAGGCTGAAAAGGCGTTGACGGGGATCTTTGTTGTTGACAACGCCGCCATCCAACACCGTCGCGCAGACGCACTGCCGTCTACACATGTATCTGTGTTTTAAATTAAATCCCTCTGTTCATTGTACATTGACACTAAAAGCATCAGCATGTTGTTCAAGGGTTAGTTTGTTATTGTTTCCAAAAATCAGCTGATCGGTTCAGCCTCTTTTGTTTGGCCGCCTCAGCCACGGCAGCACAGTAACCGCTGCCGCTGTTAAGTTAACAGCCGGCTGTTTTGTTTATAGTGAGCCGCTGTTAAGCAAGCTCAATAAAATGTATAATTAATTGTATTTGTTTGTTTATATTTAAAATTAAGATTTATTAACGATTTTTCGCCTTTAAAGTAACTATAAAATAATATGCCGATACTTAGGTGCCATGGATGCTATTTATAGTAGTGTGATTATACTTAATATGCCTTTGCTTATTTAACAGAACATCACGCTACTTCATCATGGGCATGATCAACGTATATAATTTAATAATGTGCGAGTACAATATATATGGAAAAAGTAAGTATTATTGACATGACTTAATAATATCCGCCCCCTTATTTATCGGCTTAATTTACTTATTTGGCCCTTCTGGCCTAATTTAAATTAAATTCAAACGCTAACGATTTTTTTTGAATATGGCACATTAGTGTGACCATCTTTTTTGTAATTCTGTTTATTTATTTATTAATTTATTTATATGTATATTATTTAATGCCCTTATCTACCTCATTATTATTTACGTGCGCGTTATGTTTGGTTAAAACCCAAACCACCTTTGTTAGTTATATATTTAACATGCCCAAGAACGGCCAATGTTAACCTTCAATAAGGGCATTCCCTAAATTAATTAATTATGTTAGGCTATTATTATTATTGAATTAAATGCACTTTTATAACGTTTAATATGACTGGTTAAGTGTAATTTGCGGAGGAGAGGGAATATTTAATGTTGTTTGGATAGGTGCCAGCTGGCATTATAGGGTGTTGTTCTAAAATTATGATTTAACAACACAGGCAGGGCGGGTACGCTGTGGCGATAACAGTTGAGCCACCGCTTCAATGCCGAAGTTTTTGATATCGTTTCTGTTGTTGTCTTTCGGTTTGTTTTGTATTTTTTTGTAGTTCAGTGATGATTTCGTGTTTTTCGTGATTGTACGTGACGGCGGGCATGGGTAGACCCACCCCTAAAGAGAGAACTGTCTGGCCGGCGCTGCCCCTTAGTAACCCGTTCGTAACATACTGCCCGTTATACCAATAAGATTTTAGCCCGACTACATCTTATTTGCACATTAGCTTGTGTACACCTGATTTATTTTGTAAGCAGTAAAAATAAAATAAAATATTCTTGCTGAAATAAAATATCGTATTCGTTCTAATGGATATTTTGCATTGATACGTATCGATGTATCGATGAGCTTCACCCATCTCTGTCTTGTGGCTGCGATTTTCCTAACGTTTAACGTGCGTCGCCGTCAATCGATTTTTAATTTATTATTTTTGGCGGTTTTTAACGTTTTTAACAATAAAAAGTGTTATCCTAGCAACAGTGATATCCAAGAATATAAATTTAACGATTTTGATCGTCTTTGCTACTCAATTTCACGAAAAGCATAATATAAAAATACATTTTTGGCGGCGTTTTCCTCCCTGTTCCCATTAAAAATGGGACAAAGGGAGTTATAAAGTACTGCAAATGTGTGTAACAGGCAGAAGGAGGAATTTTCGACTATATAAACCATATATATTCTTGATCAACATCAACAGCCGAGACAAACTAGCCATGTCCGTCTGTCCGTCTGTCTGTCTGTATGAACGCACAGATCTTAGAGACTATAAGAGCTAGAGACACCAAACTTGGCATGCAGGTTCCTGTATACCATACGCAGATCAAGTTTATTTCAAATTTCGGATGCACGCCCCCCGCACCCCCGCAAATCACAAAAAAACTCTCACAGCCACAATTTTAAAGATAAAGCTTTGATTTTTGTTACACATACATATATGTTTAATCAATGGTGATCAGCTGTGTTAATTTCAACACGATCAGATGAATAGCACCAAAGTTATAGAAGAATCTATTACGCCCGTCTCAGCTGGCAGCAACAACAGTTTGACAAGCAGTTTGCGAGTAAAGTGCGCTGTTTGCTTGCGTTTTCGCTGAACTGCTTGAAATGCAAGTTGGGAGCAGGAAGTCTCGTAGACGGGAACACTCGACTAGAGTATTCTTACTTGTTTTAAATATAGTTGGCAATTTTCCAATAATATTTGGAACAAACACGTTGTTTGCGACGTATCAGAAGCATACTCTGTCTTTTAAATCGACTGTGCTCAGGGCAAGTGGGGTGGGTCTTTTACTCCCTAATGCGTACGTATTACCTAAATAAAACCAAGACAGAGTTAAGACAGGAACAGGACAGGATATCCCTAGCCAATAGTACCGAGTGAATTTAGATGACTTATAGATGTGGTGGAAGAATTGAAGAAGTGAAGTGAAAATGTTCTTCCTTCTTTACCCGCCCAACCTGTAAAAGCATTGTATTTTGTTGGTTTTACCCTTTTGCATACCGATGCGGTATGTAGTACCGAAGTCGCCCCAAATAAGAATGAATTAATCCATTGTCATTATATAATTCATTTCATTAGGTAATAAATTGTTATATTAACAATACGAATTAGCAGAAGGCATTTTATAATATAGAGTATCATGAAATTCTAAGAGGACGGAAAAAGCATACTAGATTGTATGCGCAAATGGTTATTCTTGTGCTCAAATATTAACGCTCTTATTGCCTACGCTTACTGTAGTCGGGGCATCTGGCAGAAAATACAGACTCACAAGCAAGAAGAGCGGCACATGCAAAAATGAAATTATAATTAGCTAAAGAATTTCATGATGTTTATAATATCAAAATTAATCCTAATAAATACGTGTATATGTGTTTAAAAACACATATTTGGCTTAAACCAGGTTAAGGAACGATGGGTGGTTGCCTCTCGAGAGGAGGGGCAACGTTAATCCAATGCGCAGCGTAAATGTTGATAAATGCCGGGCGGGATCGTAAGCAATGTGTTGGTTGTCCAACTAGATGCTATGACCGACCCACCGAGACACGATTTTGCTGGCGTTACCAGCACCAGGCCCTGCTTGGTGCTTGCAGAAATTCGATCCTGGAATCCGAAGAAAATCGTCGGGTCGAAGGACGTGCGTCAATCACGTGATGCGAAGGGTCCAGAAGAGAGATCGGCCGTTGTTTCAACGCGATGTGGAGCCGCACGGTAAAATGTGCGTTGTTGCATACAATGCGGACCCGCTGTTGGTTCGCGTGCACGCGGCGATGCCGCACGGTAGTCGCAGTCACGAAAATGCACCGTGCGCGCTCCCTGCAGTGCCACAGAATCACTGGATGGCTTCGATTTTGTCACAGTTTAATCAAAAGCTATATATCAGCATTTGATTGCGCAAATATCACAAAACGTTCCTTAATTTGGGGTTAGATCCGACAAAGTGGCGATTAATTACCAGCCGGTAATCAATATCTTCGCCAGACGAGGCCTGGCTGCGTGTTTGTACGCCAAAAGTGTCCTTAATGCTGGATGGCAAGATTAAACGGCTTTTGGCACGTTTATAATCCGCTTTTACGACGAGAGAAAAATGTGTGTGCGTGCACAGATCAAGGCGATCGAAAAAGTGTGGCTGGATATCAAGATGACAGGTGGCATCCACCCGCTTATTGACACACAGGGCTGAACATGCCTGCCAGATGATGTTTTGCCAATCCCCAAATACGCGGATGCGATATATGGCCACTCAATTGTATCAAGGCTGCCAATTATAACAAATTTGGTGATTGCCAACACTGATCAATGATCGATATCTTATCGTTAAATTCAAATTTAAACAAACGTTAAATTCAAATTTAAACAAACGTTGAAATTTGAATGCAAACAGACTTTAAAATTCAAATTGAAACAATTAAATTCTGCGCACACTTACATCCCCCTCCCACAGGTTTCATTTTCTTGGCTACTAGCCGAAAAAAAGGAAAGCTGGAAACACAAATAACAAGTGTGTGAGCTGCGCAAAATGCATAATATCAAACACAGACTTGATAGGGACAAAGGATACAAAAAAAAACTGTTTCACTGTATTTCCTTGCCCAACTCCTTTCCGTTCGAATCATCTAGTAAATACAAATTGCTAAATACTTTCTGTTTGATTCGGGCTTTGATTCCGATAGGCGCTAGTTTAGCATTGAAGTTAACTGCCATATTGCTAAGTGCAAAATTACGCTTAACAACGTGTTGGCGAACCTCCAGCTGACAAGGGCATGCACGCAAGTCGTACGTTCGCTGATTCTCAACATAAGCCTTATTCAAATGTTTTTGGATATGTGACCGGAATTTTTGAAACGCATCAGCTCGTGGTAACTTAATTTACCTTCATTGAGCAGATTGAGATTCTTAAGCAGTTTGTACTCAGAGCCGTGCGTGAGCCTGTGCTGACCAAAAACTGCAAAATATGGAGAAAGCCCTATCGATTGATGGATGGTGTTTCTCAACGAACTATTGATGCTGCTGATATATAGATCCCATTCGCGTTGATCTCCACGTATAAAGGATCTGAGCGCGGCGTTGATCGAGCGATTAACTCGTTCGGCTGCATTTGCCTGTGGCGAATACGCGCCGGTAAACATATGTTGTTGTAAATACGGGGTATTTAGAAAGAAAAGAGGCAAATTCCAGTCTTTTAAATTGAGTGCCATTGTCGCTCATAATTATTTCGGGTACGCCAAAACACTCAACAATTTCTTGTTTTAGAAATTCAATGACTACCTTTGCTATCACTTGGTTTCCCATGGGTGGTCTAAGAGCACGAGTAGGCAATTTTGACGTTTGATACAGCTCACATGCACGAATATAATCGCGCATGTTGATCACCATATTCGGCCAATACAAATTCCTCCGAATGCGATCTAGACACTTGACCATGCCACAATGAGCAGAAGTAGGCTGATCATGTGCTGCCTTAATCACATCGATTCGCAACTCTTCGGGTACACACAATTTCCAACAGTCATCGTCACAAGCAACGCCTACTGACGGAAAATCAGCACGATAATACAAATAATCACCTATGACTTTAAAATCGGGCAGTTCTGACTTGAGAAATCGGTCTTTTAAATTGCCATACGAAACCGATTTAAAAGCTTCCGAGGTTAAATCAATTTCAGGAAATGATTCTAGTTACACTAACGTGACTTCGTCTTCAAGCCGACCAGTGAGGTCCTTTTGGTGCATGAACCATCGCAAACTGGCATGATCCGTCACTACCTTGAATTCGTGGCCCTCAATATACATGCGGAATCTTTTAATTGGTAAGACTACAGCGAGACACTCGAGCTCGGTGACCGAATAATTGCGTTGAGCCTTGTTTAGTTTTTTAGACATGTATGCAATTGGTCTCTCGTTTCAAATCTCGTCGCACTGGGCTAAAACTGTACCTATGCCATGCATGGAAGCATCACACTGCACTACAAATGGTTTATTATAATCGGGATGTATCAGAAAAGGGGCGAAGCAAAGCTTCAATTTGACATTTTCAAACGCGTCCTGTGCTTGATCATTCCACTCAAATTCTTCTCCACGCAACAACTCAGTGAAAGGGTGATGGTTGAGTATTGCGAAATAAATCGCTGATACCATCAAGTCATGCCCAAGAAAAGCTTCAGCTGTCGCTTGTTTTTTGTCACTGGAAATTCTGACACCGCATGAACTTTAGCGGGATTAGTTTGGAGTTTACCTTCTCCAACGATATATCCAAGGTAGTCGACTTTCTTTAAGTAAAAATTACTTTTAAGAACATTGATCGTGAGTCCAGCCTTACGCATTAGCATGGGTTTTTCTGCGAGATGGGTTAGACGAGCTTCAAAGTTGGACGATAGAATCAAGAGATCATCTAGATATACCAACACAGGACCTTTCAACTTCTATGGTATCACTAGATCCATAAGTCTGCACATGGTCTGCGGCGCATTACACAATCCAAATGGCATTCGTTTAAATTGGTAAAGAGGTCTATTTGAAATTGTAAGCGCCGTTTTCGCGCGCAAATCCTCATCCAGATTGATTTGCCAGAAGGCATCTTTCAAGTCTATCTTGGAAATGCAACGGACAGGGGGAAGTCGACCCAGCAAGCTTTTTAAGTTTGGGATGGGATAAGCATCCTTGAGAGTGACTTCATTTACCTCTCGCGAATCCAAACAAAATATAACTTTTCCCGGTTTTACGATCAGCACAGCTGGAGAGGACCAAGCGGAATTATGGGCTTCTTCTATTATATATATATATATATATTCACCGAGTTTGATCATTCGATCGATTTCTCCACATAGAAGCTGCTCTCTGGCTAGTGAAAGGGGATAGAATCTTTGTTAAATGGACTTCGCTATGCCGGTATCGATAACGTGTTTGACCAGAGTCGTCTCTCCTAGACCATCTCTCTCAAACGATGGGAAACTCTCTACAATTGAGCGTAATTTTTCTTTCTTGTCAACATCATCCGTTTCGAGCGTAAGCTCATTTACCACATAAGAGTGTGAAAGACGAATGCCAAAGGCTTCCCAGAAATCCATGACGCAAATGACATCTTGCTTGATGGATAACACAATTCAAAATTCAAACATCTTTTGGATAGAGTTATATGACACGGGGATGGAGATTGTGCCGACAACATCCTGTTTTTGGCCATCTGCCGTGCGGAGTTCTCCTTTTAGTTTGGTAAACTTGGTGTTGGAGTCAAGAATCTGTTTTGCTAACTTTCCTCCTAAAACAGTTTTGTTTGCTCCACTGTCTAACAAAGCTATGGACGAATGTCATTTGCTGTTTGCACAATGGCTGACACTTCTTAACTAAACTTGCTCAAGGCACGTCTGTTGTCCCAAAAAAAGCGTATACGCTTTGTTAGAGTTAAAGATTTCAGCTCTGAGCCTTTCATAATTTTGCAAACGAACATGATAAGGTTTAAAATTGAAATGATTGGGTGCGTCAGGGAAATTTGGGGTCATAGCAGGTGTTGAATTTGACACTATCAAACACTTTTCGGAGGCTATGGTCGGACATTCGCCTTGGAGCTTAGACGAACATCCTGTGTCATGTTTTCCGAACTGGGATTGCATTTCGCAAAAGAAGGCTTGTACGTATCTAAAAGACCAAATCCATTACAATTTATGCGACGTGTTTTGAAACAGTCTTGATATCTGTGACCATCTATATCACAATTCCAGCACTTTAGTTTCTCACGAGCACGAAGAGCATTTAGCTCCACTGTCTCTTCATCTCTAGTGTCGTCGATGTCTTCTTCGGCATTAACAAGCTCATTAACGTTACGGCGGACATTCATAAGCCTAGAAAAAGGTTTGGAGGCAACGCTAGAGTGAAAATCTTCTTCTGAGCTGTTAAGCAATTGACGCGGTAAGTAAAGTCTTCAACGGAAATGCCATCCGCCAATCCCGAAAATTTCAGATGCCAATACTTGAGATTCGATCAGGCCTGTCGATCAGGTGTCGTGGACCCCGAGGAATATCGTTCTCCTGTTCCATTTGAAGACCTTCATTAACTTCCCGTTGAAATATCGGTTGCAAGTTTAAATTCCTAATAGCTGCGCTAATTTCGTCAGAGATAGTAGCAGCTATACTCGCCCTATGAGATTCTAAAGAACTTGAAATTATTTGTTGTATGCGCTGTTCAGCAGCAGGCGCTGCCTCTGGTTGGCGATTGCTTAACGACCCTCGAGGATTGCGCTGATTTACTGACAACATTGGTCTTGTATTTGAGGCTAATGAAGTATTGCGAGATGTTGCTCTAGTATTTGGTCGATTTTTAATTAATATGCCGGTGGGAGCTGTGTTGCCCGTAGCAGGTTGTGATGCTGGAGAAGACACGGAGCGAGCAATGCCGAGGTCAAGTCGTGTTTCCATTTGCTCACGGGTGCATGATCTCATTGTTGGTTAACCAAGTAGACAAACACGCCCAGTGAAATTTATGGTTGCATGGAGTCTCTATAAATTCCACTCCTTGAAAGGAATTATTGCAGATCGGACAAACATTTGAATTAGCAGAAGGCATTTTATAATATAGAGTATCATGAAATTCTAAGAGGACGGAAAAAGCATACTAGATTGTATGCGCAAATGGTTATTCTTGTGTTCAAATATTAACGCTCTTATTGCCTACGCTTACTGTAGTCGGGGCATCTGGTTTTTATTCGGCTATGCCGTACTTACTGCAGTATCCATCGGAGTCAGCAGGCCTGTTGATCGATGAAGCTGTAGAAGGATGCAGAAAATACAGACTCACAAGCAAGAAGAGTGGCACATGCAAAAATGAAATTATAATTAGCTAAAGAATTTCATGATGTTTATAATATCAAAATTAATCCTAATAAATACGTGGATATGTGTTTAAAAACACATATTTGGCTTAAGCCAGGTTAAGGAACGATGGGTGGTTGCCTTTCGAGAGGAGGGGCAACGTTAATCCAATGCGCAGCGTAAACGTTGATAAATGCCGGGCGGCATCGTAAGCAATGTGTTGGTTGTCCAACCAGATGCTATGACCGACCCACCGACACACACCAGGCCCTGCTTGGTGCTTGCAGAAATCCGATCCTGGAATTCGAAGAAAAACGTCGGGTCGAAGGACGACCGCATGTACGTGATGCGAAGGGTTCAGAAGAGAGATCGGACATTGTTGCAACGCGATGCGGAGCAGCACGGTAAAACGTGCGTTGTTGCATGCGTTGAGGAATGTCCGAAAAAAGGATCGTCCCTTTTAATACGCGATGCGAAGGGTCCAGAAGAAAGATCAGCCGTTGTTGCAGCGCGATGCGGAGTCGCACGGTATCGCAGATAAATAAGACCGCAAAATCGATCGTTGAAGAAGTTGAAAAAGATGACGATAACAAATATGAAAAATTCTAGTTTGACGACGATTTGGTCAGCAACAATTCTGGCTATTATACCCTTAAAGCGGTTTTAACC